>PVJL010003889.1:0-55384 GCA_004026885.1 Lyroderma lyra
GCTGCCTTCTCAACTTCCACTGATTTGGACCCAAAGCGTGGAAGGCAGTAGTTTTTCTCTCTCTGCACCTCGGCCAGTGATCAGCTTTAGTAAGGACACTCATTAAAGATTTGATAAAGTATCACCACAATGGTCAAGATAATTGATAGAAATAAGCTGAATGGAGGGTAACATCCATTTTTCTCTAAAATAACGTTTGTTGGATAATTTGAGGCCGTGTTTTTTCAAATTACAATTTTCAATCCATTTTTGAATTGTGAAATTAATTTGGTGAGTCATCACTAGCAGTTAAAAAAAAAAAACGAAATTAAGATAGCATAGAAAATACCAGAATGCGTTACATTACGTGTATGATGGTATTGTTTTGCAAAACTGTGTGTGCGCGCTCGGAGCTGTGAGCTGTATGCGTGCTTGTGTACCTGCGCATTTGTGCTGGGTTGTGATACAAAATTTATCTTTCGTGTTCCACGATACTTAAGTTTGAAAGTCACTAATCCAAGAGGCTGTCAGCAGCACTCACCTTGGGATGGGAGTATTGATGCAATTAAGTCAAACATGATAGTTTTACTCTTTCCTTTGGAATATGTGTTTATTGCAGCCAGTTAGATTCCTAATGATTTATTTTCACCTGATATTAAAACAAGTAATTAATATTCCTGAAAATGCAGAGAGGAAGTGTTTTATAGAAGCTAAGAGGTTAATAGCATAAACTGCTCAGATTGACCTAGGGTCAAATCCCGGCTACGGCTACACTGGTTATTGGTGTGTGATCTGGGACAAGATACTGGTTCTCTCTAAACCTCTGTTTCCTGATTTGTAAAGTGGGAGTTATAATACCAACCTGGTATAGCTGTTTGATATTCAGATGAGATAAGATAATGCTTGCGAAACTGTTGACAGTAGCTGGCCCAGATTAAATATTCACTAAAAGTTAGCTATTATTATTTTAATAAGACTGAATGGCGGTATCCAGGATGATGCTTGTCACCAGAGGTAAACCAGCATGAAGTGGATAATCCAAAAGAGTGGGAAGTTGAAAATCAGATTAAGGTTGTAAAGAAAGGAACAGTGAATTACAATTTTTTAATATCATTTGGTCATTGTTTTATGATTGCTTCCCAATTGTATTCCTAGATAGGTAATTTAGATTAGCTCATTCAGTAAACCAAATGCCCTTCTATTGTCTTTTCGTAAATTGGTGTCTCTCTTGTCAGGCAATTGAAAAGTATTTCCCATAGGGATTCTGGGTTTTGTTAGCTTTTATTTCAACATGCAGTCAGCTTGAAAAACTCACGCACTATCCCTCTGAATTTATTTCAGCAATGCATTTATCTCTGCAGCAGGTATGGCTCTCAGGTGTGCAAAAAAGAGTCTTAAAAAAAATGTAGCTTTATTTCTCTTTTGAGACTGTTGTTCTGAAGTCGTCTCAAGACAGTTCACAGGTTCTGTTCACTGCCTCAGATTGTTTTATATGTTACCTAAACCAATGAAATGAGAGGGTAAGCATTGTATTTTTTTATAGCATTGTTATTTTTACGAAAAACAAATTGAATGCTTTGGACTCAAAAAAAAGGCTGAAAAAATGCTTCATTGGGTGTGACAAGTGTAAATGGCTGAGCAAAATCTTAATCATAATCGTATTCTTAGTTTTGAAAACGTCTTTAAGTTCTTACTGTGCTTTAGAGGAACGAAAATGGAAATTCGTTGAGGGTATTTTATGATTAGGTTTTTGAAAGCATGAAAAAATATGACTTGGAACTCGAGCTGTCCGATACACACACCAAAAAAACCCCCCCAAAAACCTAATGAAACAAAAAAGCTTACCTTGACCTTAAATCAAACATACCTACATTTCTGTATTTTAAGTTAGATGAAATATTAAGATTATGTGTGTGTATTTTCAAACTCATCTTGTTGACTAATTTTTAAGAAGTTAACCATTTACTGGGTCTTGTCAGATAAGAGGGCTTTTATTTTACACTGATAAAATGAAATACTATGCAATCATTAAACATTCTGTTTTGTAATAATATAATGTCATATAGCTCATCATATATGGTTAGGTGAGAGGAGGCTATGGAATAAACTATATAGTACCATTCCATTTTTGTAAAAACATGTTTAGAACAAATAAGAATATATGATAGATGTTAATGGTAGATAATGAGATTATGGCTGATTTTCATGCTCTTTATTTCTTTAGTTTTATAATTGTATTATAATAAGTATGTTTTACTTTCATAATAAAAATAAAAGTCATTTTTAAAGAAAAAAATTAGTGAATGTTTTCCTAATTAATTTACAAACATGAGACTAAATGTTTGCACTAAGGGATACTGATTCTTTGAACTTGGGTATTTTGGGTATAAACTAATTTCCCAGTGTTCTGGGAAATGGTGCTAAATAGTTTATATTCTGTGAAAAGCTTCTTTGAATAGGAAAGAACCATTGTTGCAGAATTTTATTAAAGCACTCTTTGAATATAGTATACTGCTTTCCAAAATATTTCCGTACTTCCTAAAGATACAGTCTAGAATCTCTAGTCTGCTTTTAAACTCTTATCATGTCAAAACTGAATTTACTTTTCTTGCTTTGTTTCCCCTTAAATTCTTAAATAAAACTGTAGCTCCACCAAAACCTGTCAGCTTATTATCTCCAAATACACCCTGTGCTTTCTTGCTTTGGCGGTTTTGCATCTTTGTTACTTGGCATATCTTTGTCTGACCTTTGTGTAAGCAAATCCTACCAATTTTCCAATGTCCATTTAAAAAACCATATCCGTTGTGACATCCTGGCCCCTCCAGCTAAAACTGAATTTTGCACCTAAACTCCACTTATTTCTTGTCCATAGACATTTCTCGGATGCCACTTTGATACTTTTGCATTAGTTTTCCAATTCCATTTTCAATTTTTTGAGAGCAAGAAAGCTTGTTTTATGTTTTTCTCTATCTCTTAAAGCTTCTAATGTGGAACCCTCCATAGGGTAGGGGCTAAGTATTTATTCCTTGATTGTATGGTGGTGTCACCAGCTCTTGAGTCAAAGTGTTGGAATATTTTGTTAACTAGTAATCCTGGATAAGAGTCAACACTTTGTCTGCAACAGTGTGGGAAAAAAAAATTGATTAATTCGGTTGAATTGCCAATTGATATAAATAAGATCAAAGAATTGATAGCATTTAAAAATTTTTTTATTGTTAAGTTTTTGGGGGCAATGTTGGTTAGTAAAAATTATGTAGGTTCCAGGTGGACAAGTCTACAATACATCATCTATGAGTTGTGTTTAGTATTTTTCATTAAAACTAACACAGGAGCTAAGAGTTGGGTGGTTAGTCCAGACCTAAACTTAATTTCATATAAATATTTCTTTTAAAAGTTTTCTCAGGAAGCTTATTTTGGGTTTGAAAGTGTCTTTGCTCTTAACCTTACCAGAGGCAGTTTTGCCTTACATTCTTTTGCAGCTGCTATTTCCATGCCCCAGAGATCTGATGTATTAGATAAGGGTCATATGGGCCATCACAGTTAACTCTGCTCCAAAGTATCATAGCAGGTCCTGTGGGATTCCGTGACTCATATATGTAAAGCGTTTTGTGTTCAAGAATTAATATTTTTTTCTCTTATTATTATTGAAAACATTATGTATCACTTTTCAAAGTTAAATTTAACTTGGAGGTACTTACTTGCCCGGTGGTAGACACTTTAGGAGGCTTATTGTTTCAAAATAATTGTTTTATTTTATTTTACAGATGTTTGCCAGGACTAGTAATAGCTGATGAAATACCTGCCTTTTTCTGCTCAAGGTAAATGATTTATTACTTTATAAAAATACCAGGTCCTAGTAGAATTCAGTTTGTATAAAAAGACCCATTCAGTCATGCAATGTAAAATAATCCCAAACCCCAAAGAAATGATCCCTTTAATAAGTAAGAATTTTATTAGTACATAAAAATAATGACTTATGTTATTGGTTTAACCTGTATCAGAATCACCAGGGAGCATTTTAAATATGTATAATATGCATGTCTGGTTCTCTGTCAGCAGATTTTGATTCAGTTCAAGTTTTTCAGATGGGGTCCTAGCATGTGAATTTTTAAAAATGTCAACAGGTACTTCTGATGTGTTGTAGCTCATTGTCATTGTAGCATGGACACAACACTAGAGATGATAGAAATGGCAAGTGATAATGCCATACGAGATAAAGGACGTAAGGCTTAAGACAAAAAAATATCTAAAGTATTTAAATTTTTTTTGTGTGTGTAATGTGACACCATACTTTCATTTTTGCCTTTCATTTAATGAATGTTTTAGTTGTATTTTAAATAAAGCACTAAAAAGTTTTTTATTTTTTGGTTTTCATACTTGAGGTTTAAACTCAGGGTTCTCTCTGACTGAAAATTACCATATCTATAAATACAACTTAAAACTTGTTTACTTTTGTTCAGATTACAAATGAAATAAATGAATGGAAATAAGACTAAAAATTAAGTCACTAATTTCTTATGTATTCTTTATTTCAGAAGCTGGTTTAATTGATTTTCCTCATAAGTGTGGGAAGTCAAAAGTCAGTTTTTATAATAAAAAGTAATAGGTAAGTGAATGTTATGATAACATTTTGACTTAATGAAGATTTTCTCATCTTACTGATTTTGAGGCTGTGATTTTTTTTTTAACATTGATTTTTATGAATAAACTTTTTGTTGCATGGTCATTCTTATCAGAAATATTAATAGCATATTATAGGATAATTTTGTTATATATGTTTCAACAATGTTTAAAGTAATTAGAATTAAAACGTTGGTAAAATTATTTCTTACAATTTTGTTTTCACTTTAAGAAAATATAGCCAAAAAACTGCGTTGTATTGAATTTGTTACTTAAAATAATCATAAACTATATATACTTTATGTTATTGAATGAATTGGGTGTGTATCATAATTAACCTGGAAATTTAAAAAATTTTAAATTTTAGACTCTATCTCAGTTCTAAATCAGAATTTTGGGGGATGATATTGATATTTCTTCTGGTTGAGAACCACTGCAGTGCGTAATGTTGAAGGATTTTAATTTGAAGGAGATAGAAACTTGGAAACTATTTGTAGAGAAGTCTCATTACACCAATTGGAAAAAATTGCTTATATTTATTTGGTTTATGTAATTGTCAGAAATATCTTATGGTAGTTGTTATTCTGATTTTTAGCAACTTTGTTGGGGAAATTATTTTAAAATTCGTCCCTTTCTGGACTCTGCAGAAAATACAAGTGGTATCTTCACTCTCATGGAAGGGAATTAGATGCTATATATGGCACTGACAGTTCAAGCAACCTGGAATTTTGTATAGAAACAATGTGAAAATTAATGAGTCTCATTAGCTGATAGTAAATATACTATACTAAAATCTTAGAAATAGTAATTTGTTTTTAAAATTGAGTACCGTATTGTTCAATACTGAATCACTCCTAATAATGCTAACAAGTTATCAGAAAACTGATAAAAAATTTAGTCATCTAGGCTTCAGATATTGTCAACTAGCTCTTCTTTCAGAAGATGCATAGCAGTCATCTCTCCCTCAGCTCACTGATTGATTTCATAGCTAATGAAAGTCTTACCTGTTTTCATAATTATGAGAAATAAGAGTGGGTAGAACTTGAGAATGAATTTTTGTTCTCTGATATTACCGTAGCTATTTTCCTTGTGGTAGTAGGGAATTATTGTGATTTTGCCTTTTTTTTTTTTTTTTTTTTCAGTTTTGAATATTGAACTACAATATCCATTTGACTTTGGTTATTCAACATGCAGAGCAGACAAGGATATTGCAGCTATTGCTGTGTGCGCTATAATAATCTGGAACAGGTGAGAGGATCCAATAAATACGGTTGTACCTCAGAGGACTTAGTTGTGACTTTCTCTTCTCTTACATTTTATTAAATTTATTTATTCATTCATCAAACAGGTCATAATGAGAATATACTTAATTGGCAGACAGTGTTTTAGGTCCTAGGGATATGACTGAACAAAACCAGGTCCCTTTATTTATGAAGCTTACATTACAGTACAATAAAATAAGTCATATAAATTTAGTACATATGTCAGATTGTGATAAATACTATGAGGAAAATAAAATAAGGAAGGGCGTACAGCGTTAGATAGGGTGGCCAGGTAGAATTAAGGCAGTGACATTAGAGTTGAGATTGAATGAAGTGTGGGAGCCAGGCTTGCTTATATCTCAGAGAAGAATTTCTAGGCAGGTGGAAGAGAGAGTAAGGACAGAGACCCTGAAGCAGGAAGGTGATTGGTACCCTAACCAAAAGCCTGGAGGCCAGTGTGGCTGCAGTGGAGGTAGGGTAGGTGAGGGGTGGTATTGAGTGATAGGTGAAGAATTCAAAGAATTAGATTCTGTAACACATTGTAAAATAAGGTAAGAATTTTATGAATTTTATGGTTTGATGCCCAAAAGTTTTAAATTTTGCTGTAGTTGAATTTAGCTTCCCCCTTTTTGTTGCTTGTGTTTTCGATGTCATAAAGATTTCCTAATCGAAGGTTGTGAAGATTTAATGCCTGTATTCCTCTAAGAGTTTTATAGTTTTAGCTCTTACATCTAGGTCTTTGATTCACTATAAGTTAATTTTTGTATATGATGTGATTTAGTTACCTCCTAAAAGTCCTATCTCCAAAATCACATTTTCAATTAGAACTTTATCATATGAATTTTAGGGGTACAGAATTTAGCCTATAGCAATTACATTGCTTGAGTTTCAGATGTTAAACCAATTTTACATTCCTGGGATAAATTTCTCTTGGTCATGGTGTATAATCCCTTTTATATGTTGGTGAATTTGCTTTGCTAGTATTTTGTTGAGGATTTTTGCATCTGTATTCGTAAGAGAATTGTGTCATAGGTGAGGTAGTAATATAATGAAATCTGGTTCTGCTAGTGCTAAGTCGTTTTATCTTACATGATGTCAAATACATGTTTATAATATAATATTTAAAAATTCTGTTTAGTGGCATCTGTTTTGTTTAATTATCTAATGGTAACCATTTAAATTCACACAAAGAAAAGCATTATTGTGATTTTCATACCCTCACCTTTTTAAAAAGAAGTACTTTTTAATGCTGGTTATAAGCATGAGAAGGCAGATATTAAATCTCAAAGCTCTATTTAATATTTCTTTTATAATTAGATCACTTGACTGGGAAGTTATTTATCCTTTGATATTGATAAGACATGTTAATTTTTTTTAACTACAAGTCTTATTCAGTAAGCTTTTATTTAATTTTTTTGCTTAAGGTTTAAAGTAATAATTTTTAGACATTTGGATATTCCTGCACTAAACTGACATTTCAAAAGACTTGATGACAGCCAACGTAATTTGTACTAAATATAAAAGCTTAAATAAATAAAAATTTCAAGGCTTTGGAGAACTATTAAGGTAGTGAAGAAATATGTGGCTCAGATCTAGCTGGAAGCCAAAATAAAGACAACAACCATCAGCTTAGAACTCTCTATTTAATAAGTCTATCCTTTAAAAAAGGAAGTGAAATAGAAACATTTTCAGAAAATAAAAATTAAGGGAATTTGTCACCATTAAACCTTTAATAAAGCAAATAGCAAAATGATTTCTTCAGGTGGAAGGAAAATGATTGCAGTTGCCAAAAATGATTGCAGTTGGGAAAGGATGAGAAGCAATGGAAAGGTAAATACGTATGTAGGCAATCTAAATGAATAATACCTCGTGGGATTAACAATAATAGCATATAAATTAGAAGGGGAAGAAATTGAGTTACCTCTTAAGGACCTTGCATTGTTCAAGAAGAGAGTAAAAGTCACAAGTAATTTTAGACTTTGATAGATCAGGGTTGCTTGTTACAATCTGTTACCACTTATGGACTAGGAAAAAAGTCTATGATTACTAAGTTAACAGAAAGGGAAAAATTGGAATAATATTAATAAAAAAATAGTCCACAAGAAGGCAGGAAAGAAGAAAAATGGGACATTGTAAAGGCAGGAATAATAAAAACATTTAAAAACAACAGATCAAATCTAAATATATTTAGTGAAAATAGATGTGATTCTTGAATTAAATTATATGCAGTATTTTATCAGGTCCTAGCAAGGTAACTAAGAAAAGAAAAAGAAATAAAAATTACAGAGGTTAGATCATAAATAAAACTATTACTATCTGTTAACTATGTAGGGGGTTCCCTGGTGTAGTGGTGTAGTGGCCAGGCTTCAGCGCTCCCAATGCTGTAGCCTGGGTTCGATTCCCAGCCAGGGAGCTACCCCGCCCCGTCCCCCCAATAAAGGAAAGAAAAGCAGGAAGAGACTTGAAACAGATACATCATAAATTAGGACATCTAGTTGTCCAGTAAATATGAAAAGCTATCAGAAAATTGCAAATTAAAGCCACAATGATAAAACGTTAAAACCCCTCTACAATAGCTAAAAATAAAGAGACTGACAGTATCAAGTGTTGATGAAGAAGTAGAGCAGTGGAGACTGATACACTTGCTGGTGAGGGTATAAATTGCAACAGTCACTTTGGAAGTGAGTGCTAAAGCTGAATATATGCAAATCCGTATGACCCAGAAGTTTCACTCCTAGAAATATACTTAACAAAGTCATGCACACAGACACCAAAAGACACATAAAAGTTTTTTGCAGCATTATTAGTGGTAACCAAAAGCTGCAAACAGACAAATGTCCATCAAGAACTGTGTGAATAAAATATGATATATTCATACAATGGAATACTACACAGAAATGAAAATATATAGACTACAGCTAATATGAATAAGTATCAAAATAAAATGTTGCATAAAAGACCTAAATGCAAAAGAATATATATTGTATTATAACTTCATTTATATAAATTCAGAAACTTTCAAAATTAATCTATAGTATTAAAACTTAGGATAATAGTTACTTTTGGGGAAGAGGGAAGAAATATTAGATTGATATGGAACATTAGAGGGGGTTCTGGGTCCTTCTTAGTTTTTCATGATTAATGGTTATGGAAGGTGTTTACTTTGAGATTTGTGTATTTTTCTTTATATAAATTATATGTTAATTAAAAAAAGTCTGAAGACACTGACACCTTCTGGGATATTTAGTGTGCTGTGTACTGTGGTTTATGTAAGTGCACTTCTCCATTCACATTACTTTTTTTATTTTTTCCTAGGTAGATAGAGAACAAGGTTGGATTTTAATTGAACCTTTATTTGTTCCCATTTCCATTTGTCCCCTCTATCACCAGGCAGCTAGCTCTGTTTATGGGTACTGGACTGTGGGGAGTTCTGTAGGAAAGAATCTTTTTTTTGGGCGGGGGGGGGGTAGTTCCCTGGCTGGGAATACACCACCAGGGAACTTCTAAAATCTTGAGATTCTAATTTAGATTGTTACTGGGCTAAGGCAGCACCAGAGTAGACCCTGAAATCAGGATAGAAGGGAATAATTAGAAGAGTTATTAATAGTGGTCAGGAGCTAACATCCTGTTTTAAGTTCTTTTGACACCTTTACAATGGTACTTAAAACGTCTCAAATATTGTTAAAACATCTTATTAAATTGTTTAGCTTAGGTTACACATAGGGCAATAACACTAGCATGATACAATGAAGAGCAAATAAGCTTCAAGTTGGACTCAGATTAAAATCCTAGCTTTTTCACTTGCTAGGTATACAACTTTGGGCAGTTTACTTTAATTATTTATGCTTTAATCTCTTCATATCAAAATGGGGACCAGATTCATACCTCAGTGAAAATTCAATGAGATTACTGTGTAAACAGAATGGAACTGTGATGTGTTAGAGGTGCTCAGTAGGTACCTGACTTCTTTTCCATCCCTCTTGGTAGTTTACTAAATAATGCTAGTCAAGGCAGATTCTTTCTAACTGGAAAGAATTACAGGAAAGCATAACGTATTTATTCTAATACTCTGTTTAGGGTAGAATTTTTAATCTGAACGGAAATGATGGCCTTTTTGTGAATTACTCTTTGACTTTTTAACAATACAGTGATCCATACTTTGGTTTACTCTTTAGATCGCATAAAAATACAGTGATCCAACGCCCTTTCCTCTTTTAATGAATTTTTATTATTAAAAGTATTTACTCATTGAAAAATATAAGAATTGATAAGAAAACTTTAAAAATTTTCCATAATCATACTACACAGACATAAGTGCTTTTAAAATTCTGGTACATTTTCTTCCATTTACTTGTCTGTATTTTTAAACTGTAATAAAAGGTATCTTTTATCACAATTACAGTTTTCCCCTTAATATGTAACAGTTCTCCATGTTATGGAAAATTCTTTGTATTACTTTAGGTAGTATTTTAGATGCATAGTATTACATCTTAGGGCATATATTAATTTAAGGATTTTAGGAGATTTCCAGTTTTTTTATGATACGGTGATAAGTATCTTTTCTATGTATAAATCATCCACATTTAAGATGACTCCCTTAGGATTTAGAGAAATGTAATTATTATATCTCAGGGAAAGATATTTTTATAGATTTTAGGTTAATATTTTAGAATTGCTTTATAGAAAGGGTATGCCAATTCATACTTCTACCAGGAGTTTATAAATGAATCTGTTTTGTGAAACTCTCACTACTAATGAGTATTACCCATTGAAAAATATTCAGTTTCTTTTTTCTTTATAGCATATGTCCAGTCCTCAGCACAGATACTTGACCACACAGAATAGACAGCGGATGGGTACCAGTAGTTTGATGGAACGTTTCTTGCAGGATGTACTGCGGCACCACCCTTATCATTATCAAGAAAGCAGGTAAAGTAACTGAGTCGAACGATAGGTTACAGTAGATTTTTGTGTTACCATTTCAGTACTTCTTAAACTGCATCTTTGTTTTTTCATTTATTTTTTATTGTATTTTTTCCAAATACAGTTGACATGCAATATTCTGTTAGCTTCAGGTGTATAACATTGTGATGAGACATTTACATAATTTATGAACTGATCCCCTGGTAAGCCTAGTGCCTACCTGGCACCATGCATAGTTATTACAATATTACTGACTGTATTCCTTATGCTGTACTTTACATCCCTATGACTGGTTTGTAACTGCCAATTTGTGCTTCTTAATCCCTTCCCCTTTTTCACCCTGCCCACAAAACCCCTCCCATCTGGCAACCATCAATTTGTTCTCCGTATCTATGAGTCTGTATCTGTTTTCTTTGTCCATTTATTTTACTTTTTAGATTCCCCATATAAGTGAAATCATATGGTATTTGGTTTTGTCTGACTTATTTTAAAGTGAATCTTTTAATCAGGAAATATAAAGTGAAATTTTATCTAGTAACCTCCTTTGCAATTATTTTTAAAATTTATTCTAGCTTACATAATTTTCACTATAAAATATATGGACTGCACATGGCTTTTTCCCGTATAACATTTTAGGCCAATAAATAATTATATATTAAGATGTTTTGTAAGTATGTCATAGGATTAAGCAGGGGAGAAAGGTGGGAGCAAAAATAACTTTTAAAAGATTAATAACAGAAAAACTGGTGACTGTAGTAGAGTAAGTGTGGTCAAAGTAAAAACTAAGTTCCACATTAATGGAATTGCTTGCTAACTGAGATATCATATAGAGTTGGCTCTTTATAATCTGTATCTTGATAGCTTTCTCTTGTATCGCTTTATTTTGCTTGTTTTAATAAAAACGAAAGAGTTAATGTCCTGTGTTAAAGAAAAACATTGATAGAAAATCTGGTTAAGTTACTGCGGTGACAGGTAAGGCAAAATAGATCAGTAGCACATTTGTGCAGAATTGGTTAAGTAAAAAAATTAGCCTATCTTAGGATCAGTATAAATTTCCAGTCTATAGCTTGTATCAGCAATGCTTCAGCAAATATATTTGTAGATGCTCTATTCTGTGGCATAGATTCCTATCATTTGAATTTCTGGGCTAAAGTGTATAAACATTAAAAAATAGTTTTTATTTTTTAACTTATTATTTTGGAATAATTTCAGGATTACAAAAGAAGTCACCAAACTGGTACAAGGAATTCTTGTATAACTTTCACCTGGCTTCCTCAAAAGTTAAATTTAAAGTAACTATATTGCAATGATCAAATCCATGAAATTACATTGATACCATACTATTTGTAAACCTTATTCAGATTTTTTCAGTTGTCTTACAAATAATACACTTTTTTTTCAACCAGGGATTCAATCTAGGGCACACATTGCATTTAGTTGTCACATCTCCTTAGATTTCCTTTTAATCCTGAACATTTTCTCCATCTGTCGTTGCTTTCAAGACCTTGACACCTGTTAGAGAGTACTGCCCAATTATTTTGTAGGATATCCCTGAATTTGGGTATGCCCAATGGTGTTTTCTCATGATTGAACTTAGGGTTATGCATTTTGGACAAGAATTATTTACAATTGATGTGCCCTCCTTAGAGTATCAGCTCATGAGACCCATGATGTTGCCATGTCTCATTCCTGGTAACGTAAACTTGAATCCCTTGATTGAGGTGGCTCCTCCATGATAAAGTTACTGTTTTTCCCATTGTAATTAATAAGACTTGTATGAAAGTGCTTTTGTGTCTATGCAAATAGCCTGTTGCTCTTCTTACTTTCTTCTACTTAAGTGTACATTATTGATTCTTTCATGGAAGTTATTATATTCATTAATCAGAATTTTATCATAAAGAGCTTTCTCCTTTCTTCATTATTCAGTTATCTTTTTATATCATTATAAAACCATGGATATGTCTCTTATTCTATGGATTTTCATCCATACTATTATTTATTTTGTTGCTTAATTGTGTATGGAAACTTTAAATTCTTGATATACACTTCCTAGAAGGCTATACCAATTTATACACAGTTTATACAATTTGTGTATATACATCCACACTTGTAGTGTATGAGAGTGTTCATTTCCTGACACTTGCCAACATGGGATTAACAACTTTTTTCCTCCCTAGCATACTAGGCCAAAAAATATATCTCTTAATTAGTCTTTATTTATTTATAAGTAAAATAGAACTTCTCTCTTTATGTATTTATTAGCCATGTATTTATCCTATGCATTGTTTGTTCATATACTTTGCCTATTTTTCTATTATTTGTGTATTTTGAGTTTATATGCAGCATTTATGGATAATAGTCCTTTATATTTTAAACTATACTTTAAATAATAATTAACATCTGTGAAAGATCATTATTTTCCAGGCTTCTTAAAAAAGGCTCTTTATATATAACAACTACAGTAGACCCTCAGTTAACCAGCACCCATGGGGATTGGTAGATGCCGGAAAAATGTAAGTACACTTTGTGTTAACCAGACAAAACTCAAGTAAGCTCGTTGCTTGAGAGTCCTAGTTGCTTGAATTCTGGTTAATGGAGAGTCTACTGTAGTTTACTTCTCAAAACAGTTTCATGATGGAAATAGTATTACTTTCTGTTTTTGAAGGAGGAAACTGAAGCCTAGAGCATTGATTCCCAAGTGGTGGTACACATACCTCTAGGGGTACCTGCTAGGCTGTTCAGGGATATATGAAAAATAAACAATGATGGTGAAAACAAAAGTAAAAAAATGCAAAATGTTGGTTATGGAAAGAAAAATGTTAAGTTTGAATCACTGTTAATGGAGACACTTCAAAATTAGAAGTGTCTCCAGGGAATGATGATTGTTGAAGGCATGGCTATGAACCTTTCCCCAAACTGATCTACCAGTCATTACACACAGTTTCAGAACAATACATTTGTAATACTTTTAGAACTTCCCCAAACATATAAAAACATCCATAGCCAGACTCCTTGATCTGTTTATTTGACTGTGAGAGTAAGTGTAAGTACATTGCCTTTAATCGTGATTCTTTTCAAGCAGTTTTTTTATTTAATGTTTAACATATTTTCGGTTATTGTCAGTGATTTTTAAGCATGTTATTTATAGATCAGTGGTTGAAAACAGGAACAGTTAAAAAAAAACAAAACTTAATGTGGATTATAACCCGTTGCCAAGTACTTCTCAACATGTGTCCGCAGCTATGAGTGCACCCACACCAGGAGACAGTAAAAAGGTGTGTGCCTCAGGTACTACACAGAAGAAAGGAAATACTCTGAAGAGTGTATTAAATATGGAATTTCATTTTGGGGGATGATGACTGTCCTAAGCCTATGCGTGTTGTGTGTGGGGAAATATTATCTGATGGTTGCATGAAATCCTCTGTACTCACGTGACATTTAGAAACAACATTCTATGTGTAAAAACATAAAATACATTAATTTCGGCACTTAGAAAAGCATCTAACTGTTACTTCATACATGATGTCAGGGAAAAAAGACAAGAATGCAATTGAGGCTTCATGCTGTATTGCTGATCACATAGCTAAATGTGGTAAAAACTACAACTGTCTGGCAATGTCGATGCTGTAGTAGTAGATAGAATTAGAAAAAGTAAATTCTTTTCCATCCAGGTTGATGAAAGTGTAGATGGTGCTGATTTATCTATTTTGCTCATCATCGCGAGGTACTTGGTAGGAAATGAAATTGAGGAAAACCTGTTGCTTTGTTACCCATTGACAGAGTGTACCATAGACGAAGATATTTTTAATGCAATCAATAGTTATTTCATTGAAAAGAACATTAGTTGATTGAATTGTTGTGGTGTATGCACTGATGGAGGCAAGTCTGTGTCAGGTTGTTTTATAGGCCTACGTGGCTGAATTAAAGAAGTAGCTCCCCATGTATCATGAGTCACTGCTGCATTCATAGACAAAGTCTTGCATCCAAGCCTCTACCCTAGTGAACTGAAAGTTGTTCTTGATGACCTGTAAAAGTTATAAATTTTATTAAGTTACAATCACAAACTTCCAGATTGTTTAAAGCACGTTATGAAGAAATGAACAGCATTCACAGCACATTCCTTTTGCATATGAAGGTAAGATGGCTATCTTGAGGCAAAGTACTTACATGGATGTTTGAACTTAGACATGAAGTCCAGGTATTTTTTGAAGACCATCGCTTCCCTCTAGTAAAGTTTCAGGACAGTGATTGGTTTCAAAGTCTTGCATATTTGTCAGATATTTTTCTAGAAATAAACTCAACTCAAGACTTCAAAACAGCTCAATCACTATATTCAAAGTAACTGGCAAAATTGAGTCAGTGATTAAAAAAACTGGACTTTTAATGGGTTCCCTGGTGGTGTAGTGGCTAGTCTTTGACGCTCTCAGTGCTGCGGCCTGGGTTCGATTCTGAGCCAGGGAACTACCAAAACGAACAACAACAGCAAAAACAACAACAACAACAACAACAACCAAAACTGGACTTTTAGAAAGTGTGTATTGAAAGAGATCAGCCTGAACTTTTTGAAACTGCACAACTTCTTATGTGAGAACAACTTGTACCTATTCCAAAATGTGAAAGAGAATATTGTAAGTCACTTGCAAGTTCTTAAAGTGTCCTTTTATAAGTACTTCCCTCAACATGGAAAAGAAAATAACTAGATTGCAGATTCCTTCAATGAAGAATTTGTCAAAGAGACTAAACTATCAATCAATGAAAAAGAGCAGTTAATTGAACTTTCACCTGATTCTTCTTTTAAGTTCTGATTTTAAAAGAAAGCATCTTATTACCTTCTGGGTGGATGTCAGTGAGAAATATGAACAGCTCAGTGAGAAGGCACTCAAATAACATTTGCCATTTACTAATCCTTTTTCTTCTTACACTTCATAAGAAATAAGTACTGCAGCAAACTTAATGCAAGTCTGGATTTAAGACTGTTTTGCATCTTTTGAGCCTGATTTCAAGAAACTAAGTGCATCAAAGCAAGCTCAGCAATCTCACTGACAGTGTTTTAGTGATCTGCATAACAGTTACTACAGACTTTTTAGATTACACAAATATTAATAAAATTTGTTAAATACCCAAATCATCATTATCAATATTTACCTCTGTTATGAATATTATAAAATTAACTATGTGGTTTGTACTTTTAATGTAGTAATTTTTCTTTCCTAACTTATTACCTTATTTCTACCATTTAAGATAGGCACTGAACAAAAGTGTCAGTATTTAAAAAAAGCTTTTTTAAAAACAAGGGGTGCAATTTATAGAAATGGGTTTAGAAATGGGTACACAAGTGAAAGAAGGTTGGGAACCACTGGCCTAGAGGGTTAAGTAACTTGTGTTACACTTTTTGCTATTTACTGCTCTAATAACTGAAAAATGATATACAAGGGCTCTGGAAAGTATCTAGTTGCAAACCATTCTCATTATATTGACAATGGCTGGATTATTTCTGGATAGCCCTGGTATGGCTTTATTGACATTTTTCTCATGTTTGGGAGCCGTTTATATTTATTAAGTAGTAATTGATGGAGCTACCTCCATCTTCTGCACTGATTACCTTACGGGAATGCATTAAAGAGCCTGGTGTGATTGCCTTGTTTCTTTGTCCTCTTAAGATTTTGCACAGGATGAAAAGAAAATAACATTTATTATGCCTTATTTTAACCTTTTAAACAGATACTAGAATATTTTTATGATTCTTTCCCTTGCTTTTTAGATCAAGGCAAAATGAGAGACTTCTTAGGAATACAGCATCACCTTCGGAAGTGGTTCCTATTGATGATTCTGTTCCTCAAGAAGTGACTGACGATGCTCCTGGAGTCAGAGGAGAGAGAGCCGCCAAAAGTTTTGAACCTACTGAAGGGTTATATGCTAGACCTAGTAAATCTCAAGAATATATACAGGGTGTTCCAATTCGACCATCAGTTATTCAAAAATTTGAGAAGGGGCAGCAGCAGCCCTTGGAGTTTGTGTATAAAATTGGCAGTGGCCTGAAAGAATTTAATCAAAGAGGTATTGGTCAAACCACAAATAATAGACAAAACTTAGGTCCATCAGTGATTTCTATTGCTCCTGCTAGTCGTTTACCTGAAAGTTCTTACGATCGATCAGTTGCAACTAATAATACCAGGTTACCATTGGCAGCCCATTTGGATTCAGTTATCAAATGTGACCCAAATAAAGTTGACAGATACCTTGAACAGCAAGATAGGGGCTCTAGAAATCCTGTGCTTTCATCCCATCTAAAAACTTCTTCAGTTTTATATCAGAAACCAAAAGAGTCAAATAGGAAATCTGTATGTATAAATTCAGATAAATTGGTTATTCAGGAGGATGTAAAATCTCATGGTAAAACTTTGTCAACTGGCTATAAATCTCATGCATTAATGGGTACTGAAGGCTCCTTAAAATTTGAATCTTTCTCCAAATTAGCAGTAAGCCCAGCAATCAATCTGAATAAAACTGATATGCCTTCTAATAAAGGACTCTTTGAAGATGCCATTCCAAAGCACCATGAGAAATTCTTTTCTAATATGGATCATACCCAAGATGTAAAACATTTGGTTTTTAAGAAGTCAGCCGTTTTGGAACCGAGGAGCTCAGTGATTTCTGAAACAGAGTTTGCTTCTGGCTCTCCAGTGTCTGATCAACCTGAAGAGGCTGTACAAGACCTTTGGGGTGAAGAGCAAATTGACCAAGAAGATAAGAACTATGAATTGAGAGTTTCTGAAATGAGTTTTGATTGCAGTTCCTCTCTTCATTCCCTAACTGACCAATCTAAAGTGACTGCCAAAGAAAGAAACCTTTCAAAGGAAGTACATACTGATTTGCAGCATAAGAGTAATAAATCTTGTGTTTCTGAAATAAGTTCTGATTGTGATGGCCCTCGTCAGTTGGCTACCAACCGAACACAAGTAATTGTTAAAGGTGCTAGTAGTGTTCAGAAGGCAGTCCATATTAGCTTGGTTGACGAAAGCTATGATTCTAGTGATTCTGAGATGAATTTTGATTGTGATACATCAGTGCAGTCAACTGATGATTACCCTCAACAACCTGCAAAAGAAGTAGACCTTTCTAAGGAGGCACCTATTTACTTGGTTGATAAGAGCTATGGATCTAGTGGCTCTGAAATAAGTGCTGATTCTGTTTCTTCATCTCAGTCTGTGGTTGACGGACTCCCTATGGCTGTCACAGAGACAGAACTTCAGAAGAATGTTCACGTTGGCTTGGTTGATATGAACTATGGATCAAGTTGTTCTGAAACAAGTTTTGATTATGATGTTTCTTTTCAGTCAGTAGTTGTCCATCCTCAGGTGGCTGTCAAAGAAAGAAACCTGAAGGATAGGCATGTCTACCTGAAAGATAACCATAAATCCAGTAGCACTAACGCACATCTTGATCGTGGTATCTCTTTTGAGACAGTGACTGATGAGCCACAGAGGGCTGTTGAAGAAGTAAATCTGAAAGATAAGACTGATGTGAATATGAACTGTCAATATTATGGTTCTGAAGTGAGTTTTCATACTAATGCTCATTTAGTGGCTGATCAATGCCAAGTAGCAGTTCAGGAAGTAAACCCTCAAGAAGTAGCTACTGACCTGCAGAATAAGAGTATAAAATCTAGCGTTTCTGATCTAAGCTTTGATTCTCATGCTTCTCTTTACCAGTCAACTAATGAACAACCTCACGGAGCTCTGGATGAAATAAATCTGAAAGACTTAAGTGTTGACATGGAAGTTAGCAGCTATGGATACTCTAGTTCTGAGTTGACTTTTGATTCTGATCCCCCTCTTCTGTCAGTTATTAAGCATTCTGCACTGGATGTTGAAGAAATAAGAAAAAAGCACATTAATATGGAAAATGAGAGCTGTGAGTCAAATAGTTCTGAAATAACTTTTGATTCTGATATTCCTCTTTCCTCAGTAATTGACCAATCTCATGTAGCTGTTTATAAGGGGGAACCTGTTGATCAGGAATATAAGAGTAATGAATCTTGCATGTTTGAAGTAAATTTTGATTCTGATGTACCTCTTCATTCAGGGACTGATCAGCCTGAAGTGTTTTTTAAAAAAATCATTCAAAAAGAAGACTATGTACACTTAGGAAGGAAGAATGATGAAATCAGTGATTATGAAATAAATTTGAATTCTTATGTTCCTCCTTATTCAGTGATAAATCCTCCTAAAGCTTATAATAGGATAAATATTCAAAAAGAACAGGTGCACTTTGAAAGTAAGAAAAATGAACCTAGTCATTCTGAATTAAGTTTGGATTATGGTATTTTTCGTTCAGTAATTGGACATTCTGAAGATCTCATTAAAGAAAGAAACTTTCAGAAAGAAGAGCTTGTCCACCTAGAAAACAAGGGTAATGAACCCAGTGTTTCTGAAATCAATTTGAAATCTTATATGTCTCATTTAGTGACTAATTATCCTCACATAGCTGTGACAGAAACAAGCCATCAGAAAAAAGAACACGTGAACTTAGAAGATAAGGGTAATGAATTAAGTGTTTCTGAAACAACTTTGGGTTTCCGTATCCCTTTTCAGTCAGTGATTCACAAAACTGAAGTAATTAAAGAAACGTGGCTTCAAAAAGAAAAGCAGGCTAAATGCAAAGGTGAAAGTGCTGAATTTAGTGGTTCTGAAATAAATTTAGATTCTAATGTCCCTCATTATTCGGTGACTGCACCTCAACTAGCTATTAAAGAAATAAATGTTCAGAAAGAAGAACGTGTTATTTTAGAAAACAAAAGTAATACAAGTAGGGGTTCTGAAATAATTTTGGATTCTCATGTCCTTCCTCAGTCAATGACTGAAAAACCTCAGATAACTGTTTTGAAGGCATATCATGTTGACCCAGAAGATGAAAGTACTTACTCTAGAGGTTTTGGGATGAATTTGGATATTGATACCCATCTTCATTCAGTTATTGAGCAGTCTCATCTCACTCTTTTGAGGGAAAAACATGTTGCTCTGGAAGACACAAACAGTGAATCTAGTGATTGTAAAGTAAGTTTTAATTCTGACCATCTTAAGCCATTCACTGAACAATTTCAAGAAGTGGTTAAAAAAACAAACCTGTGGAAAGTAGAGGATGTTGGCTTGGAAAATAAAGTTTATGAACCTAAAGTTTCTAAATTAATACAGGATTCTGATGTCTCTCTTCAGTCTGTGCCTGATCAACCTGAAGCGGCTGTTAAACAAATAAACCTTGAGAATGATGGTCATGTGTATTTGGAAGATAATAACAGCCAATATAGTGGTTCTGATATGAGTTTGGATTCTGATTTCTTGGTTCAGTCAGTAGTTGATCAATCTCAAATAAATGTTTTGGAGAAGGAGCATATTGGTCTAGAAGATAAGCATAAGCATAGTCAAACTTGTGGTTCTGAAATAAGTTTTGATTCTGATGACCCTCTTCAGTCAGTAGCTGACCAGCTTAGAGAAACCGTTAAAGAAATAAGCCTTTGGAAGGATGAAGTTGATTTGGATGACAAGAGAGATGAGTCTAAGGGTTTTGAAATTATGTATGATTCTAATGCCCTTTTTCAGTCAGTGGCTGGCCAAAGTGAGGGCATCATTTGGAAGAAGCATGTAGACTTGGATGGTCAGATTGTCAAACCCTGTGATTCCAAAATAAGTTTTGATTCTGATGGACCTCTACAATCTGTGACTAATGAAATTCAAAAAACTACTACAGAAAGAAATCTTCTGAGAGAGGAACATGTTTGTCTGGATGATAAGGACTATGAACCCAATGACTCTGAGGTAATTTATATTTCAAATGCCTCTCTTCAATCAGCAGTTGAGCAGCCACAGATTTTGGAAGAGGAACATGCCAATTTGGAAGGTGAGAGCAATGATCCTTGTGTTCCTGAAATAAGTTTTGCTTGTGATGATCCTCTTCATTCTGTGACTGACGAGTTTCAAAAAGCTGTTAAAGTAATAAGCCTTTGGAAGGAAGACCATATTTACCTGGGAGATAAGAGCTATAAACTAGGTGATTCTGATGTTCTAGATCAATCTCCTATGGCTGTCAAACAAATAGACTTGCAAAAGATGGATCATAGCGATTTAGAAAATAAGAACTGTGAACCTAGTGTTTCTGAAGTAAAATGTGATTCTGGTATTCATCTTCAGTTAGAAGTTGACCAACCTCAAGTGGTTTGCAAAGAAATAAACCTTCACAGGGTAGGACATCTTGGCATGGAAGAAAAGACTAGTGATTCTGAAATAATGTCAGATTCTGATGTCCCTCTTCAAATAGTAGTTAATGAACTTCAAGTGTCAGTTAAAGAAGCAAATCTTGAAAAGATGCTGCTTTTGGACCTGGTGACCGGCGATAGTGATTGTGAAATGATTTCTGATGCTGATATGTCTTTTCAGCCAGTGATCGATTCACCTCAAATGACTGTTGAAGGAATTGACTGTATAAATGCAAAAACTTTTGATCTAGAAGGTGAGTGCTTTGACTGTTGTGATTCTGAACTGGGATATGTTTATGAAGTCTCTCCTCGATCAGGGTCAAACCAATCCAAAAAGACTTTCAGAGTAGTAAATCAGAAAAAAGACTATATTATTCTGGAAGAGTCAGGCTGTGAGTCTTATGGTTCTGAAATAAATTTTCAGATTGATGCCTCTCATCAGCCTGTGACTGACCAGTCACCAGGGTCTGATAAAAAAATGGCAAAGTATATTGACCCAGAAGATAAGAGCTGTGAATCTAATAGTCCTAAAGGAAATTTTAAATGGGAAGACACTTCTCAGTCAATGACTGATCATCCAAAAGAAGTCAACTTTTGGAAAGATCTAGAAACTATTGGCCTAAAAGATAAGAACTATGAATGTAGTGTTTCTGCAATGGATTGTAATGCCTCTCCTGAGTCAGCCGTCCTTCAAATTGGTGATGAAGATAACCTTTTAAAGTTAAAATGCAGAGAGGTAGAAAGTATGAGCTGTGAACCTTGTGGTTCTGGGATGAATTTTCAGTGTCAGCCTTCTGGTCCGTCTGACACTGACCAGCCTGAAGAAGCTGTTAATGAAATAGACCTATTTAGGAACATGTCTTTTGACCTGAAAGAAACTCACCAAGATTCCCATTCAAGCTCTGTCCCCACGGCTAATTCTAAAAGGAACCGGAAAAAAGCAAAGGGGGTCATAGAAGATAGTACCGATGAGCCAGTTCTTGAAGCCTTGCCTCATGTACCTCCTTCATTTGTGGGGAAAACATGGTCTCAAATAATGAGAGAAGATGACATGAAAATTAATGCTCTTGTGAAGGAATTTAAGGAAGGTCGTTTCCACTGTTATTTTGACGATGACTGTGAGACCAGGAAAGTAAAAAAAAAAAATTTGAATGAAGAAAAAAAGATTACCTCAGCTGACCTTAATGACACTGCGTTAATTCAAGTTCTATTAGACTGTGATGATCATATTAATGACTTTTCATTAGCCTTAGATAAACCTAGCCATCCTCCTACAGAAAAGAGGCCTTATGAACAAACGTGGCGAGTGGCTTCTCGATGCCAGGCTGTAAAAGTTAGCCATGGAACTCAAACCAATCTCCTGAGTTACCTAGTGATGAAAAGAATCAGTGAACAAGAAGAAGACTCGCCAACAAGGAAGCGTTTACTTTTACACAATGACAGAAGACCAAAAAAAATCAAAATTGGAACAGTTGAATTTCTTGAATCATGTACTAACATTTTGAAGCCTTTGCACCCCAATGCCTTAGTCTATGTTCTTTCTTCAAATATTAAGCTGAAGGAAGGTGAATCCTTCAACTTCTCTAAAATGAGGCCCTGTAATGACAAAAATGATCAGGATTTTAGCATACAATACAAATATAAACAAAGTCCCTTAAATTATTATGACCCATTGAATAAACAAATTGTAATTACTCCTCCTCTGGATGTACAAGTACCAGACTCTGACAGGAATAACTGGGTTCAAATTCATTTTAGTGACCTAAACTCCAGTGCAGGAGATGACGATGCTCCTGTACAAAGCTGTACCATAGTACCTTTTGTGACACTGTCAGTAAGACGTGAACTAACGTCACATGAAGGGGCCAGTGGATCTTCTCTGTTTCTGGAAAAATCAGAGATCTTGAATTCTAGTGAAGTTCTACAGGATAGTAATTACCAGTTAACTCTTTTAAATGGTGATGCTGCCAAAATCTTGCCAAAATCAGCTAGAAAGAAATCTTCAGAAAGTGAAAGGAAAGTTCAGAGAAGGAAGGTGACAACTAATAATCCTGATTTTCCTGAAAAGGTTTATAGACCAATTACTCTCCAGCAAAAAATCAGAATTACTTCAGAAAAGAAGTCAGTTTGGATTCGGACCAAACTAAATGATATAATTAGAAAGTATATTTCAAAGTACTCTGTTTTTTTGCGTCACAAATATCAGTCCAGGAACACTTTTATTAGAATGAGTCTTAAGAAGAAAAAACCTGATGTC
Source organism: Lyroderma lyra (assembly GCA_004026885.1). Lineage (NCBI taxonomy): Eukaryota > Metazoa > Chordata > Mammalia > Chiroptera > Megadermatidae > Lyroderma > Lyroderma lyra. The sequence goes on from PVJL010003889.1 coordinate 23,294, forward strand.
AGTACGGTAAAGGAGACAGAGAGACCAGCCGAAATGCTTTCTAACTCAGTTCCATCAGCTGGTTCTGAAGAGAACTTAAGAGCTATCGCTGTTGCAAACTCTTCTCCCAAGCAGCCTGTGCAAGATTCTTCCAGCAATGCAGGAACTAAGAGGAATGGTAATAAAAAGCTCTCTAGAAAAAGACGAAGGAAGCGTCCTAAACCTGTTAAAATATATGAATTGAGAAGTTTATACTCTCAGGTGCCATATTCTGATAGAATGATGACTCGACTATTACACAAATTGTTGCTTAGTAAGGCAAACTAGAGGTGTTGGTGTTAAAGCTAGCTGAGGATTCAGAACTTCATTTGAAATACTATGTTTGGTATTTTGTGCATACAGTGCTCCTAACTTTGGTGAAAAGATTAACCTTCAACTATTTTGCTATACACATTATTTTCAGAACTTTTATATTATTTTAAAATCAGTGTTTAAGGTTTTTTTTTTTTAGGATTCAAAGACCCTTTGTCCATTTGCTGTAGAAGATCTTCATCTTACGTCACATAATTTAATGCAGTATATATGATTTTCTCCCTCAGATCATGTTCCTCATATTAATTTTTATGATTGCATCTTATGATCAGAAGATTATAACATTGCAAGATTGAATTTGGCAAACATTAAGTGCTATCTCATTTTTACTTTTTAAAAATCGGAACAATGAATATGTACTTATATTCAGTGTGTTTTAGAGTGGCATTGTCACTATTGTATTATTCTAACTGGGTAATTAAAAAGAAACTATAACAAATTATCTCAACTTTTAAGTGGGATTGACTTAAGTAATCACAAACAAAATATAATTTACATTTCTTTTAAAAGCATTCCAGAGAATGAGATTCCATAATCTTTAATCCAGTTTTAAAAAACTGCCTGGCGATTTCATATACATAACACAACTCCTACTGCTTTATTTGACATGGATCTGCAAGTCTCTAACTTTCCATATTTGGACACATGCACATAGATGATCTCTGTAATATACAATTTCTGTTTTTCTTTAGCATTATTGTGTCTTAAGGATAAAGTGATCTTGCCAGTGTGACTATACTTTTCTGCCACCTTTATTTTCCCTCTACCTGAAGGATTGATGGTTTCATATGAAAATCCAGGTTGTCTCAAGGCCTTAGCCCTTAAAAATATTTTAGACATTACCATGTCATTTTTAATAACTTGAACTGAAACGATTGGTTTGCTCATATGGGCAGACCATTAATTTCTTGTCATTAACTAGTTATCTGTAATCTTGACATTTGAAATAATCTAACAAAACTGACAACCTAAGTGGAAGTCCAGAAAAACTGTGTATCTGTACATTAGTTTGGCTTTCCTTAAACTTGCTAACTAATAGTTCAAATAAAAGATATTAAGATGTGCAGTTTAGGTCTGAGGTACTCGCAATATGTTTAGGTCTTTTATTCAAGGACACTGCTTGGGCTGGTAGAGATGCATCCAGTTATCTTGCTAAGCCAAGAGTTCTGGATCCTTTTCTATCAATAATGTTAAAGGAAAACATGAATTTCATCTATATTGTAAAAACCATATTTGATTGAAACTATATCGGTGTACCATGATTTCAGAGATAAAAATGTGTTACCTTAGAATTAATGAAATATAGTGTTGTAACAGTTGATTTGTAAATGTAGTTTTATTTCAGGGGCCATTATTTAACCTGTGGGTATGCTGTGATGGTGTTATGTTCTAATTTTTTTATTCTAAATTTAAAACAGTAATTATGTTGAAAAGAAATGGACAAACATTTATATTTTTAGTTACAAGGCAACTTTAACCTTGCCTCATATACAAACATTTCAGTTTCCTTTCTTAAAATGTCACTGTGGGTCATTATTTTAAAATCTCCAATTTTAATTAAGGAGGAATACTGTCCTACTGATTAGGAAGTAAACAAGCAGCTAATATATAAAAGTATTCTGTTTGGGGGTTTGGGTGTCCTTTTTTCTATGAAGTAGACATAACTCCCTTAAGCATGATTAGTAAGCATTCTGCATAGTTTCAGTGTAAGTTTAAAAGCAAGAGATCACATGGAGATAATGTACTATGTAATTATGATGTGTCATAGCTTTTGTGATTACATCATGCAAAGAGGACAGTTCTTATAATTCAAGTGATCAAAAACTTAAAAAATGTACCACCTTTTTCACATTGGAAACTCTTCTAAGTTCCATTTTTTTTAAGAGGAAAAAGGTTTGTATTTAAATTTTATATTCCTAAAATTATAAAAATATACAGTCCTGATGTTTTTTTTGAACATTTTGGAAATGTTTACTAAATTTCTGTAATCATTATTTTAGATAACCTTAAAAACTTGAAATTGTAAAAATTATAATTTAAGTTAAATTACAAATGAATTACTTTCAGAATTTGGTAGGTTGCAAGATGTGCCCCTTTGTCAAAATAATTTTGGCTTAATTTGCAGATTAAATAAAACAGTTGGATGTTTTTTGTGTATTCAAGAATGCATTCAGTTCTTTTAATAGTGAAAAATCGAATTACAGCTACAATGAATATTTTACTAATCTTGTACTTGTTGAGTATCTTGCATAGATTTTTATTATAATTGTCCCAAGTTATACAGTATGTGGACAATATTGTGTAAAGTGTGTTTTGCATTTGTGCATTTAAATTATTTGTGTAAGTAGGGCTTTGAGTGACACATTTTTGGTAAAGAGAAACTATATTTAAATATTCAAACAATTATATATTTCCATGTAAAGCTAATGTGAAGACTGATGTATTTTTTATAATGCAATTTAAAGAGTAAATTTGTTTTTGGAGTTATCAAGATAAAATTTATCAAATATTGAAATTTGTCTGTACTTTCTCATGTTAGGAATTTTTTCTGGAAATAAGGAATTAGAGAATAATGAAAACAGAAGTTCGTTTTATAAATGGTCTTAGAGTTAACAAGAGAATATAAATGTTGATGCTGGTGAGAAAATATTGTTTAACCAAAGATATACAGGTTATGTTCAATGGAGTAGTTATTTCAAAGAATTAAAGTTAAACAAGTATTTATTTGTCTGATGGAGTGGTGGGTTAGCAACTTTTCACTTTGTATATCTGTATTGAAAGAGTCAGTGAACAGGACTGAGTTCTGGAGGCAGTACCTACACTGTATATCATTATTTGACACCTGCTGGGAAGAGAACTTTGATGCCTCCAATACCATAGCGGATGTTAAGGACAAGAAAACATGGAAGAGTGTATGTATGTCTGTGAGGTAGGTGCCTTTGGCCTCAGTAGTAGTGACTTCTGGGGTTTTTTGGTCCAGGATTGTATTGTTAAGATAAACAACAGCCTACTCTTTATAATAAAAAATTATTAGAGTAAAAATATAAAATGGAAGCCCATTTTCCATAAAGGACTCATATATATAGAAGGAAAATGTGGAAAATACTGAAAAATGTGTAATTAGGAAATTACACATCAAAATGTCAATTTATGAGGATGAGAGGCTGAGGAAGAATCTCAACATTTCCTTATACTTTATTTAGTCCCTAAATATTAGGGAAATAAAACATTTAGTGTATTTCCATTATTATTCTTACCCTTTATAGGTATATTTAAAAAGTTCTCCCAATGTATTTTGAACTATTTACCTTGATTAGGAATAGGTCTAGGATCCCCTATAATTTTTTGCTAAATTTTTAAGTATGTATTTACTTTTTTCTATGTTTATAATTTATTACCTGCATTTTTTACATGCATTTTATTTTTAAGTTTTTAAGCTGGATGGATGAGAGAGAGAGAGAGAGAGAGAGAGAGAGAGAGTGTGTGTGTGTGTGTGTGTGTGTGTGTGTGTGTATCTTGAGCCCTTAGTAAGTGTCAGGCGTTCTTCTGAGCTTTTAACCTGTATTATCTCATTTGATCTTCAAAGAGCCCTTATGGTTAGGTACTGTAATCATCACTAAATAGAAGATGAGAAAATTAGTGCATACAGCTTCAATTTTGGGATTGCAAATGAGTTGTTATTTAATCAGATAGGGATTACAGCCCCATGCCACCAGTTACCTTCTGTCTGTTTGTATAGTTGAGCCTTTTCTGGACATTTCATTTGCCTGATGGAGTGGTGACGTCATGCAATATGTGGTTTTTGTGTCTGGCTTCTTTCATTTACCATAATGTTTTGAGGGTCTTTCATATAGCATGTATCAGTATTTTGTTCTTTTTTATTGCTGAATAGTATTTATAATTAGTTTTTAATGAAGCTGGTCTGGTAACAGAATGCTGGTCTCCTGATAACAAATACGATAAAAGTTGTTATGCTTGAGGCTGGCTGCTTGTTTATGCTCTCATACCTGTTACTCTTGATTACTCCCCCAATTCCAAGACCAACAAGCTATCTGCCTTTTTGAGTGCTCTTATCTAATACTTGAACGCTTTATGCTTCCTATGCCTTTGATTCTTATTCCCTTTCCTGTCCATCTTGGCATTCCTTTTAAGGTGCTTTGTGAATTCTTATTATTAGTGTCAACATATTATTGTCCTCAGTCCTTTCGCAGTGGATTGCTTGCAGGTAACTGAGCTGAGAATCTTATCTTAGTTTCCCATTATCCTAATCTACACATTCTGTAGAGCCAGGAAGTATTGATGATGGTACTTGTCATTGTGAACATGCTTTTAAAAACTTACTCTCTTACATAACCACTGTCACATCATCAAAATCATTGATATGATGTAGTTAACATTGATATGCTATAACCCTCTACTCCTTATTCGGATTTTACAGATTGTCCCAAAATGTCCTTTATAGGTCCAGGATTTGATACAGCATCACACACTTATGGCTCTAGTTTCCTGCAGTATAGAGTAGTTCCTCAGCCTTTCTTTGTATTTACCTATTTGACATTTTGAAGTGTACAAACCAGTTTTCTTTGTGGAGTGTCTTTCAATTTGAGTTTGTCTGATGTTTCTGTATACTTAATGCTTTTTGTGGGGGGGGGGTTGCAAAAATTCTGTGAACTTCTCAGTGTATCATAACAGCAACCATGTGATGTCTGTTTGAATAAAAGTGGTGAATAAAGATATCCAGTCTTTGTCTTTATCTTAGAAGAAAAGCTTTTAATAATTTGAATTGGGGGGGGGGGCTGTCCTAAAGGGTGAGTTATCAACAAATAGTTACACTTTTTTGCAACTGAATTTTGAGGCAATTTTGATTGAAAATTTTATGTCATCTAACTCATCATAGATAAGTCAGCAGCTTACTCATACATTTCACAAATATTAGTTAGACCCCTACTCTGTGCCTGAATCTCTGATGGGTCCCAAGGATCCAAGCATCAACTGAACAGGTCTTTTGCTTCCTTTCATTAACTGATATGAATGAAAGAGGATTTTAATAGTGGTAAATCATCATTCTTATAATTCTTGTGATATCAAAAGATCATTAATAAACCTTTAACCCAGGATACTGCAATTGGGCATTGAAAAATTCCTCAACTTAATATGCTGAGATTCATTGCAAGGCATTTCTCATCATTATCTGGAAAGATTATTTTCCTGTGTGTGCATTATTAAGAATTGTCTCTCTCTCCTTTGCTGGTTTGATGCACCAAGATGGAGTGTTACATAGTCTCAGTTACCTAACACAGCAGGGAAAGATTTTCTAAGGACAAGTTTTTGAGTTGAGATACTGTTGACTCTTTTGAACTGGAAATGAACTAGTCATTTAGTATACTCACTAACCACAGATAATGAAATAAGTGATATTTATCATCCATTGAGCTGAAATAATTTACTAGATGAGTGACTAGTTGGAAATAGGATTTCTAAAATAATTATTTCCCTGTACCAAATGGTAGCCATTTACTCAGTTTTACATAGTGGACTTCTTACATCTAGGATGTATTAGGTGAGTATTTGAGATAGCATTGATATCTCTTCTTACAGTATCAGAGAAACCACTTGACCCTTATAATGTAATCTTTAGGTTTTCATACTGGGTGTACTACTTGACACATCTATAACCTAGCACAACTTGCACATTTCTCTTTCTGTTCCCATAGAAAAAGAATTTGAAGTCTAACAAAATGTGGCATGACAATGTGTGACAATCTTGAGAAACATCTCAGTAACATCTGCTTGCCCAGTGTAATCAGTAGCGACTGCCAAGTAGCATTTGGAGCAAGGACATTTCTTCAGCTGTCCTGGATGACCACATGAGATGGCCCAATGTGAGGATAGTTAAAAGTGGCAGAGTAAAAACAAAACTAAATTTCAGTATTACCTATAATCAAGTGGCCCCTTTCAAAGTTGATGGCTGGGCCATTTGTAGTATGTTTGGATCACCTGGTTAAATTACTTAGCACTTAAAATTTTATTTTTTTCTGTAACAGCTTTATTGAAATAGAATTCACATGCCATAGAATTCATCCCTTTAGAGTACAATTCAGTAAGACTAGAGTCACACGTTTTTATATATTATGAAAGTAGCTTATTTTCTACTAAAAATAAATGGATTGACAGTGAAAAACAAAAAAGTAAAATTCAGTGGTTTTTAGTATAATCACAGAGTGTACAACCATCAGCACAATCAATTTTAGGACATTTTCATCAGTGAGGCCTGATGAACATTAGTCGTCAAGATACAGGTATTTCATTATGCATTTGAAACCAAAAAGAAATCCTGTGCCCCTTAGCACTTGGTACCTCCCCACCACTTCCCCAGTCTACCTGCATCCCAGCCTCTGGCAGTCACCAGTCTGCTTTCTGTCTCTATAGATGTCCCAGTTCTGGCCATTTGATAACAATAGAATCGCACAAAGTGTGGCATTTTGTGACTGGCGTCTTTCACTTACCATAATATTACCAAGGTTTATCTATGTCGTAGCATGTATCAGTACTTCATTACTTTTTGATGCCAAGTCACATACCATTGTGTGGATATATCCCATTTTATTTATCTGTTGATCAGTTGGTGGGTCCCACCCCTGATTCTTTTTTTATTTTTGGTGGTTCCCTGACTGGGAATCAAACCCAGAAGGTGGCCTTGAGAACACTGAAGCCTAGCTGCTACACCACCAGGGAACCTCCCCCCACCCCTGACTCTCCATGACAGATTGGGTGCCACCTCCCAGGAGGCTCTTTCTGGCCCCCTTCATCGCAGGACTGTGAACTTTTCCCTTCCCTGTCTCCCACTGGCGTGCCACACTGAGGGCGGGGACGTGCTTGAGGTCCATGTCCCTGCATGTGGACAGCGGGCCTCACTTGGCGCTGCCCGCCTTCAGCGTTCCTTGTGGATGTCCCCTTTTGTACGTCTGAATATCATCTATATTATCAATGGTAAGAGACTTATGACATAACAGGAAAGCAAGAATATGATAAAAATAAAGGGAAAAACAACATCCATGTTACTTCCATCTAGATCGCTGACACAAAGCTGTGTTTCCTTCAAGTCACTTCTCTTTTTTCAAAAAGGAATTCCATCTTTTTTATAATTGGTGCTCCCTTTGGTCATCAGTCAGCCCTCTTCTTTCCCCTCTTTCCTTGCACTTGTACTTTCTATTTTTATTTTTTGGTGGTTCTCTGGCGGGGAATCGAACCCAGGTCGCGGTGGTGAGAGCACCGAAGCCCGGCCACTACACCACCAGGGAGCCCTTCCTTGCACTTTTTTGAGGGAGATTTTTTAAAAGGAAAAGTGGCAAGAATGTGTGTGGCGTGTGATTATTTTTAAGCAGCCATCTCTGAGGGCTTCTGAATGAAACCACAAAGGACACCCAAGCATGGGTCTCTGCAGGGCACGTTCTCTGATTCAGACAGACATTCTTATATTTGGAGATAGTTTCTTTAAAAAATGCATATATATATATATATATATATATATATATATATATATATATAACTGCTGAATTAAAGATGTTGATGAGAATTATTTGGAAGAAAAATGGCCACTTCATTTTAAGTGTTAATCAAGGATGACTAGCTTCTTAGATCGTGTTGATTATACTGGTTCCAAATGATGTGGCTTAAGTTATGCAAATTTAAACTCTCTGGCGTAGGCATATTCTTTTTTTCCTAAGTCCTTTTCAATGATGAAACAGCTCATTTTACTTGCCATAGGTGACACTATGGGCAGAGCTTCCTTTTGGTTGTGTGCAGGGATAGTGTGGCAGCAGATCTTTTATATAACAAGGTAACTGTGTAAAGAATTTTTAGTAGAGGTTCTGTGAATTAAAATTACTTCAGGGATGATCATGAAGTCTGATATTCTTCTCAACCCCTGTCCAAAGGAAAAACTTCTGATTTAGTTTTTGATGTGGGACCTATCTTTCCCTTGGACACATAGAAGGGTTCACATTATATAGTACTCAAGGCTTCACGTTCATGCCAGGGTAATTTTTCTTTTCCTTCTGAACCACAGTAAAACTGTATGGAAATCATTTAAATATTTGCTTGAGATGCAAGTGCACGATGTTAAGACATTGAGAGCTCATCCTGGGTAAAGGAAGAGGGCCCATTCCTTAAGCAGAGTCCATTCTGACTGTGAATTGCCCCACTTTCTGCATGAACGTAATGACCCTGTGGTGGGGTCAGGAAGAATAACACAGTAGACTCGGCATCATCTCTGTCTCCTCACTTCTTTCTTGGCCACCATCCCCTGATACAGAGTTGTATGAAATACTTAAGTTTTCTCCAACATTGGTTATCTACACTCCTGTGGCTACTAACCTAGTGCAGAACTTCATCATCTCATGTCTAATCTAAAAGAGGTGGGGCTTCTGAAATAATGGAATGAAGACCTCTGTAAATCTTTCCCTCTGTAAAAACAATGAGAACTCTGGCAAAAACGGTCAGAATCAACGTTTTTAGAACTCTGGAAATTAACCAAAAGCTTGCAATAAAATGAGGACTGTTTATTCAAGAAAAACTGCTGCATCTCAGAACAGTGGGGTTTGTGGCATTTTAACCTGTCCTTCCATTACCCTCTTGTCAATGTCCCTGTAGCTGTGAAAACCAGCAGCCTTGCAGCTCCTGGAGGGGGCAGGCCATGTATGAGACTCCTCAGAAAGTTCTATCTCCAGAACACTGACACTATTTGATCTGTCTTGCAGCTCCCTGGAAAAGCCCCATGAGAGGAGTTGTCCAGACTTTGAGTTTAATCTGTGGTAAAGCCCCATCCTTAGGGCACTTGTTGAAAACAAGTAGTGGCATTGTTTAACATCACAGCTATGATACCAGCTGGGACACAGAGGAGGCTGGCCAAATCTTAAAAGGCAGATTTTGGCAATGAGGTGTCTACAGGAGAATTGGAAAAGCTCTGATATATTCCTGGGGATCTAAAAGGCTCTATAAATGTGCAAGGATGTGTGCAGTCCTGGGAAAGACTATAGAGGACCTCCGTCTCTCACTTCTGCCTAAGTAGAGGCCCTGCACAAGCAGGAAATGATGGCTAAGGCAGAGTTGTAAACTGTCTTGAGTGTCAAAGTCATGCCCTAACATATCTACACACAGAGCTTCTCAGCAACGGATGATATACCTATTAGTTTAAGGCATTTAAGGAAATCTCTGACCAATCATTATCTGATTACTTAGCTAATTGATCAGAGAATTCAGTGGCTATATACTACAGAGACAAAGAATTTATAGAATTAGTTCAGGAAGGTCATTAAAGCAGCAGCAGCAACAATAACACAAACCCTAAGGGTGAGGGAAATCTGACTTCCAGTGTTGTCACATCATATTACCTAAAATGTCCAGTTTTCAATAAAAATTTTAAAAATATTTTCAAAGAAACAAGAACACATGGCCCATTCACAGAGAAAAAACAATCTATAGAAACTGTCCTGAGGGTTTTAAATGTTGCACTTACTAGACAAAGACTTTAGATTAGCTATACACATAATATAGATATGTAATTTAAATATAGAAAATATTTAAAATATTAACATTGAAATATATAAATATGAATTATGAAAGGAAACCATGTCTAAAGAACTGAAATAGGAGAATAACATTTCACCAAATAGAGACTGTCCATAAAGAGAAATTGGAAAAAAGAACCAAGTAGAAATTCTAGATTTGAAAATGTTTTTGTATGTGAGGGCTGTTCAGAAAGTATCCAGCTATGTAATTTGAAAAATAGAGGCGTTCATGGCTGGATTTTTTCTGGATAGCCCTTGTATTTTTCTATAAAAGCATATACATCTTGTCCTCCTTACTAGGTTATATTGGCTCCTTAAAGATGTAATAGTCACTATGTGCATTACATTTTTGTGTCTCTCAATATGTCTAGTGTAGTGAATGCTCTTCTGCTTAGCATATATAATTTATGAATATATATTTACTTTGTGCCTGTCTTCTCCACTATTTGGCGACTTGATGAGAATGGAGTCTTGTCTGCTTTATTCACCAATATCTATCCAACATATGATTTAATATCTGGCTGATAGTTTTCAGAAAGTTTATGTTGAATAAATAAATTACAAACAAATTAATGAATGAAAGAATCTATCATTCGATGAGCATCATGCACTGCCGGTCATGCACTGCCCTGGATTTATATATATATATTATCTAAATTCGTCTTCAAAACCACTCCAGGACGGGTATCATTATCCCTATAATCCAGTCACTGATTTTCTTACCTTGGAGGTGAGAAAGACCATTATTAGTAAAACTGGTTTGGTTAGCAGACTGTTAACATTCATTTATTTTTGTTTTTAATGTGGTAGCTCCCTGACTGGGAATTGAACCCACGCCGCAGTGCTAACAGCGCCGAAGCCTTAGCCACTACACCACCAGGGAGCTCCCGACTGTTAACATTCAGATGATCTCTAGGCCAGGAAATTCTAGGCCTCCCTAGTTCCCCCTGCTGACGGTGGTTAGATGGGTGATTGGTTTCCTCCTACTCTTTGCAAATGAACCTCCACACAACTCCTCAAGTTTCAGTTTTTACACAAGATTCATATTAATAGCCCCTGTAGGGGAACAACTCCGCATGGCACCCTGGCAACCCTACATATATTGCATAAGTCATCTGGGCAAAGGCCCGAACCAGAGCTAATATGAATCTTGACAGAATGCCTTATTATTCTCCCAGAACACGAGAGGGCAAGAGGTATGTGATGAGCTCAAGATGGTCCAAGGCCATCTCCCTTGAATTTCACTGTCTTGGGATACTACTGAGGTATGAAGGTTTCTGCCTTGCCCTTTTGGAATATAGCTTCAGACTATGAAAACCACCTAGCTATAGTCTAGAATTAGCTCCACAGCCATCAGATGTCCCACAGCTTATGTTGCAAAATTCTGGCTCCTCTTGTTTGGGGGTCATGAATGACAAGGAGCTGGAGTTTTGGCTACTCTTTTGCTGTCGAGGTAAATATAAACTCTCCAAATCTATAAGGCCTAGTATATCTTTACTAGTTGACTCTGTCAGCCACCCTTGGCCTTGGCCTTGACCTTCCTTCTGTGCTTTGCAGGGCCTTGACCTCAGAGTGAGAGTCCTCTCAACCCAGACCTCAGGGGTGCATCTCCTTCACCTGGCTGTGCCTCCTCTCCTCTGGGGGGCTCAGCCCATGGACTTTGAACTCCAGATCTTCGTTATTTCTCCTTGGTAACTTTTCATTTGCAAGACTTTGGTGTGAGGTATAAGTCACTTTTTGTTTTCAATTTTGAAAGTTGAGTAGAAAAAGATCCTGAGAACGGAGAGGGGAAAATTCACTGAGGGGTATATATACAGTTGGAGTGACAACTTGCTTTTCTTTCTTTTTTTATGGTTGGCCTTGAAAAAAGTTATACATATATACAAATTATATTTTTAATTCATATACTATACATAAATTATATATAATTATGTAGAACAAATTATATATAAATTACATTTAACTTTATTGATTATTATATAAAATTAATGTATATAATAATTCATGTATAGATTATATAATTTAGGAAATTATAGGTATAAAACTTATTACAGATATATATTACAGATTGATATATAATATAATAAATATATATTAAAAGTCAAAGCATTGGAATTCTGGTAGAGTTATTCTCTTGTCAATTCCCATGCAGCTTTTTGCATCATATTATGCAGATGAGGGTTTTTTTCTTTCTTCCTTGAATTTCATTAAAAACTCCTCTCTAATAGCCATTGCAGGACCCTATGAGTATGTGTATATGTGTGTGCAGATGTGTGTATATGTGTTCATATGTGTGTTTTTTCTTAACTAGGAGAGGTAGAAACAGAAAAAGTCCTCTTACATGGGCTAAAATTGTGACATAGATTAAATAAATCATAAATAATAAAAAAATCAATAAATGTTGAAGGAAATTGTATTCCTCAGCAGCATTTCTGATGTGTATATTCTGCACTTGTGCATCCTTATCAGAGGCTTCTGAGGACACTGTGCTGGGGACTAGTTTTCCTTTAGGCTAGTTTCTAGGGTGCACAAGACATTTTACCCCCTTCCCAGCTACAGTGCTGTGAGGATGAGAGTTGTGCAAGGTAGTTGGAGATGTTCTTGAAATAAACAAAAATATATATTAAATATTATTAAAATAATTTATTTCTAGAGCGTCTCCAACTACCTGAAAGTCATTTGAAAATTTTACTTACTGATATTCAAGTCAGAGATGTTGAATGATTTTTTTTAACCAAAAACAAAAACAGAACTTTAAAAAATGTAAGGTAGCAGATAAAATTAATTTACCTGTTTATTGTAGAAAAATTTGAAGCTACGGACAAGCAAACTGAGAAAATGATACATAACTCTATCATCCAGAAGTAACACAGTTGGTATTTTTGTGTATGTTCTTCCAGATACACATTTTAATGATATTATCCTATAAATAGTGTATGGTGTGTTGTTTTATAACTAGCTTTTCCTCCCACTAAATACACTATGAACATCTTTTGTTGTCATGTTTTCCTACAACATTCTTTTTAATGGCTGTGCAGTATTCCATTGCATGATGATGAAATGTTTATTTAAATGGTTCTAGATTGTTATTTTAAGTTTATTTTTTCAAGTATAAAAACCCTGCAATTAGTTTTTCTTTGCATAAAGCTTATTCAATATTCTTGATTATTTTCTTGGGATAAATTCCTAGAAATTAAATTGTTGGAACAAAGCCTATGTGCAATTTTAATAAGTGCTTTTCCTAATATGGAACAAATTGGTTTTATAATTAGTTGTTCTACCAAAAAAATGCAGCAGAGATTTTACATATGGCTCTTTTTTATATTGCTCCAGAATAAAAAGTAGAAGCTAATTTTCATACTGTCATTTTGTGAAAAGCAGGTCCATTGAGAAAAAAAAGCAACCTGGTACAGGCATGCATTTTACTGGTGGTCTTTTTTTGTCTGTCTATCCCATTAGAAAGTAAGTTCCATAAAGAGAATGACTTTATTTCTTGTTTATTTATTACTGTATTTCTAGTACCTATCTTTAGCATAGAGTAGGTACTCAATAAAGAATCGTTGAATGCATAAGTTAATGACCCTGGGCTTTTTACAGGTGCTGTAGCTAACAACACAAATTGAGGTCATTAATTTGGATTGCATGGTGTTAACTAGAAGCCCATTGGTGGGGTTAGTGGTGAGGCAGGAAATGCAAGTTAATTTTATCATATTGATTGGTAAGAACAATGTAATTATCACTTGTATCAGTTCAGGTCCTCCAGGAAGAAACACTGAGATAGAATTAGAAATGCAAGAGACTGTGAAACAAAGAGAGGGGAGAGCAAGAAGAGGCAGAGAGTCTTCAGGAGAGAGGGAAAAGAAGGAGAATTGGGTGGAAAGAGCCACAGACTGTGGTGTAGTCTGATAAAGTCTTGACCAGCCCCCAAAGAGGCTTCAGTATGAAGTCGACTAATAGAAGAGTTCCACATTGGGCAGCAATGGCTCAATCATTGGCTGGGGGCTGTCCAGGATTGCTCATGGGCTCAACTCACTTACTGGATCCTAAAGGTGTTGCAGACAGAGACTGTCAGCTAACTGCCCTCTGAACTGCTGACCAGCAAGTTCTTCTAAAAGGGAGATCCAAGAGGCCCACCTCCATGGTGAGGGGTTACCATAGTCTTCTCCTTGAGCCATGCAGGTCCACTTCTCCATACACATTTGGGGAGCAGCTTTGCCAGGGTTTGTTACGGAGAACTGCCTCTAAGCTTGTGTCTTAGCAGGATATTTTACTGCTCTTGCAGAATGGTATTATGTGAGTATGTGACATGACCAATGGATCCCATGGTCATGAACTCTACTGTACTTTCTTTGCTGTGAATTAGGATGGATGCTATATTATGTGTAATTTTATGGCTGCAGAATAGTCATGCTAATCCCCCAGATCATGCTGCTGACAAGAAAGTTGGAGGCAGGAAAGAGAATCCCTTACTTAAAATTTTTATCTATTCCTTGGAGAATGAATCACTGGCCTTTTCAGGACATAAAGGGATTCAAGTCATCAGCTTGCCACCAAATTGTTAGTTGATCCGCGTGAGAATTAGTGCTATATTGTGGGTTCAACGTTGTTTGTTTGCAGGTTAGACATTCAGAGATAGCAGTACCTAGACTCGCCTTGGTAATTAAAAGTCCATGTTGTTGAGCCCCTGTGTGGCCTCCCTCTCTTACATGGTGGCTACTCTATTTGCATGCCCATATTTCAGTTCACAAATAACTGATGGTGAAGGCTGGCTAATGTCTACTGGCTGAGCCATTTTGTGTACTTGGTTGTTCATTGTGTCTTCTGTGGTGGGTGTTAACATGCGAAACCAAAATCTTTACACTTCGTGCCCATTCCTTCGCTTGCCTCTACTCCAGAACTCTTTGCTCCAAACTCCTAGAATTTTCCTTCTGGGCCCTGGACCAGCTTCTCAGACCATTTATCCTGTCCATGATTATATATATATATATATATATATATGTATATATATATATATTCTCACCTTAGACCATTTGTCAGATACACCAGTTGAAAGCTCTAGCCATTGTCTTTCAACACTACTTTCATTTATTTGGGGCTGTAATGTAGCCTTCATTTATTTTGAGCTTCCACCCACATTCAGAGCCAATTCATTTGTAAACCAAACCCAGGTTTTCTCCTCCTGGTCATGTGGGGCCATGAGGATAAGGTATAAGCAAAGGAGGAGCATTGGTGCAACCACGGAAGGAAATGGGAGCCTGTACTACTTCCTCATGGTGTTTACCCCATGATCTCTCACCCTTCTTGAGTTTGATCCCAGGTGTTCCTTTTCCATTTTAGAGGGGCTTCTGCTGGGAAGCTACCTGCCACTACCTGGTCTCTACTATTTCAAAGACCTATTACCACCATTGCTACTATACTCTTTGTGACTCCTTCTTCTACAGTCAGCTCTAATTTGCAGAGGAGGGCCACCATTGAATTTCTTAGTGACATCGGTGTCCCTCTCACCATTCTATTTCTGCTGGCCTTTGTGAATCATGTGTCTTCTAGATTTTTCCTGTGGAACACAATCCTCTGATTGGTCTTCTGGTGCCACATAAAGTATGCATCCCAGCATGCCCAATTCCCAGAGCTTTTAAATTACTTTCTTCACTGCCTGTCATGGCAACTCATGCATTTCAAATTCACCTAGCATGGGCCATTGCTTTCTCCAGGTTTTTAATGCACTCTACCCATGAATTTGTCCCATCCCTTGGGGTCTTTGCCAGGGTGTTAAATTTTGTGTTCTGAGAGCATGACCCTAAGTCAATAAAATCTTGCTTGTATAGGACTTGATCAATCACACTCAAAATCCAATCCTATGGCTTTTACTAGTAGTACATTTTAGCTCCTTTAGAACGTAATATTTTCTTTTATTATTTCCAGCACATGCCCAGTTGTGTTATGCTGGAATTTCACACTAGTTACTGATGTGGCAGCCAGGTGAGGTGGTGGGGACAAGTTCTGAGGGGTGACTGGTTGTTTTGCAGAGCAGAGGTCTCTGCATTGTCCTAACTCAGAATTGAGCAGTATGGAAGAAAAGCTAACTTTTATTAGGGAGAAGAAGTTAGCCTCTGAAATCTCACAGCCAAATTCTTTTAGGGATCCATCTCCAACCCATGCTTCAGGGTACTATATTTTCTAAGCCAGAGATCTGATCTTAGTGTAACAGGCTTGCCTTGGCTGAGTATTCGATATTCTTTGGAGTTTGGCTGCCCTAAATTTGTTCCACAGCTGTGTCTGTCCCACTGCAGGAGAAAATTTTTTTTTGTAAGTTGTCAGAGAGGTCCTTTGGCTCTCATGCTTAGTTTTCAAATGTTAACTGCCTTCAATTTCTCATTATTTTTTCCTATCCCTTAGTAATAACCAACCAATTCCATTATCCTTGTATACATTGTTCACGCTCAAACTCCTGAATTATTGCACTGGCCTGAGAAATCTCCTTCATCCCTCTCCCGAGTCACCACTGGTAAAAGTTTAGTGGCTAGGGGACAATCAAAGCTTCTGGGGCAAGGGGTCATCATTTGCAGCTGAGCAGTAAATAACCTAGTCCCAAAAGTCCATCTTGCTATCTGCTGTCTTGGACATCTCTCAGTATCAACTAATTGAGTGGATTCTCTGAGATGTCCAGTCCAAATTGGTAATATGAAAGATTCATGGGAATAACCCTGTGAAATATAAAAGGGAGAGGGGTAGGAAAAGGCACAGAAGGAGAGATAAAAGGAAAATAAATTAAGTAGGAGGAGCCAAGTCTCAGTCAACTCAATGGAGAGCTCTGGCATAAAGACTGCTGGTCGAGGGGGCCTCATGCTGTGCTGATGATCAGACCTTTGCTCACCTGCTATGCGCAGTTACTGGTCTGGGGCTACCAGGGAGAGTGTGGCACATCCTGCAGGTGCTTTGGCTGGAGGCTGTCAGCTAACTGCACTCCTGATGCTGATTGGCAAATTCTTTCTCAAAGGCGGGTCCAGTGGCACACATCTATAGCTACCATACCATACCAGTTATTTACATATAAACCCAGGGGTGGTAGGTGGATAATGACTCTCAAAAATATATTTACCTCCTAACCCCTGGAACTTGTGAAATATCTATTTTGTAAAATAAGCTTTTGCAGATATGGTGACGTTAAGGATCTTGAGATAATATTATCCAAGTGGACCCTAAACACCATCACAAGTGTCCTTATTAGAAAGAGGCAGAGACAGAGGCAGATTTCTCTCTCTCTCTCTTTCTCTCTTACACACACACACACACACACGGTGATGTGAAGACAGCGGCAGAGATTGCAATAATGTGGCCAAGGAAAACCTGCAACTACCACAGCTGGGAGAGGACAAGGAACGAATTCTCCCCCAGAATCTCCAGAGGGAGGAGAGCCCTCCTGACGCCTCAGTTTCAGACATCTGACCTCCAGAACTATGAGAGAATGCATTTGTGTTGTTTTAAGCCACAAATTTGTGCTTGGTTGTTGTAGCAGCCACAGAATACTAACACACCAGGTTTATGATTTCATAATTTATGTATTTTTATTGAGATATAATTCATATACCACAACAGTCACCCTTTAAAAAAGTGTAATTAAGTGATTTTCCAGTATAGACACAAACTTGTACCAACTTTACTGCTATATAGTTCCAGAACATTTTTGTAAGCCCCATATGCATTATTAGCAGCTCTCTGTTTCCCTTTACCCCAGTCTCTAGCAAACACTGATCTACTTCATGTATCCACGGATTTGCCTCTTCTGAGCCTTTCATGTAAATGGAATCCTACAAAGTCAGTCTTTCATTTTTTTAGCATGAATCAGTGCTTCATTCCTTTTTATCGCCAAATAACAACATTCCATTGTATGGGTATCCCACATTCTGTTTATCTGGTCATCGGTGATGGACATTTGGGTGTACCTTCTTGAAATCAAATTCCTATAGGGGAAATTTTTCTGTAAGAACCTTGTGTTCCCCCGATGTCAGTTTGAATCACCCATCCCCTTAATATTTTGAATATCCTCACTTTTCCTACAGGTTCTTAAGTAGCGGGAGCCCGGAGGGCTTCCATTTTCACAGGAACCTCTGTTCCTAGGTCCTGATTTGGGAGAATGCTTGTTCTTTGTTCTGGATATTGAGGCTGACGCTTTACCTCTGTATTGATGTAATGCAAAACTTGGAACTCAACTCCTTTTTCTCTATTTCATTTCCAATTTTTGTTGCAAGTGATGAATGAACTCAGATGGACTTAAACAAAGTAAGGATTTTAGCATTTTGAGCAGTGGTTCTCAAACTTTTTGGATCCAGAACTTCTTTGTGCTCACAAAAATTATTGAGGCTCCCCAAGATCTTTTGTTTCTATCAGTTATATCTATTGAGATTTATTCCATTAGAAATTAAAGCTCAGAGAAGTCTAAAATATTTATTTATTAATTCAATTAATGGCAATAATAATTCCACTACATGCTAGCATAAATAACACATTTTAATGTTGTGTAATTATATTTTATAAAACAAAAACCATTAGTGATAAGATTGGCCTTGTTTTACAATTTTTCAAATCATTGTAGTGTTTAATAAAAGACAATTGGATTTTCATATCTCCTTCTGTGTTCAATCTGTGGCTTTCTTTAAATTACAAAGAAAATTTGACCTCAAAGAGGTGTAATTTGGGACAAAAGAAGAGAATTGTAGTAGCCTTGTCAGGTAGTGTGGATATTTGTCTTTGAAATTACATCAAAACTTGACAAGTGGTGGTTTCTAAATGATAGCTTCAATGTGGAATCTAAAACCATACCAACGATCTTTTTATACTTGATTACACTAAAATTCATTAGCCTGTCTTGCACTTCGAATGGAGCTGTTACCCAGGTATGATTTTGTAACATCACGCATTGGTCTTTTGGAAAATACCATCCCACTGAGTTATACACATCTTCCAAATGTTCACATACATTTCCTTATTCAATCTTAAAAAAAAATCACTTTTGTTTATACTGCCACCAATTCCATCAGAAAAACCTTTAACTACTGGTAACCTGTTAAGCTCACCGTGTTGGAGGCAGATTTCTAAAATCCTAATTTTCACTTGAAAGCCTGCATTTTATCTTTTGGCAACAATATTGTCAGTTATTTTTTTTTGAAGCTAAAGGCACATTTCCTTTTCAATAAAATGCCTGCCAAAGATCTCAATCTGAGTAAGCATGCTTTGCCTGCCAGCTGCTCTTTGAAATAAAACGGTATTACATGGAAAAGCAGCTAGTGCAGTTCATAAATCAATGAACCATCGCTCTTCTTGGAGACAACTAATAATATTTGACTTTAGTATACAGCAGTTCTTCCTATTTCATCTTACTTCCTATTTCATTTTACAGGATATTTAACAATGTACTCAACTGTCCAAGTTTAATAAAATTAATAATTTTCACTGATTCATCAGGGGCATTCTTAACTGAAACATGTTGTGGGGGTTTTTTTCTCCAGTAAATACATTTTGGTAATGACCCCTAACATGATTTAGTGCCACTGTCTTGATATGTACTTAGGGGCCGTTTCATTCAATAGAAATGTTAACATAGTAGGGCAAAAAACCTCAAATAATGTCCTAGTAATATTACAAAATTGCTTTTTAATCTCATAGACCCCACAGAAGTTTCTCCCAGATCTCCTCTGGTCTACGGGTCATGCTCTGAGAACAGCTGCCTTAGAACATCTTTTTTTTTTTTTTTTCCAAATGCAATACTCCTAAGAGCTTTAAATCCTCATCATCTCAGCCAAGGAGCCAATAGTGCAGGGAGAGGGCTGCAAACACCACACGTTTGCATTGAAGTTAGGCATGAGACGAAGAAGCTTTGACCTGTTTAATCTACCAGCTATCTATTTATCATCTGGCTTGTTTGCTATTTATTTATATCCCTTGGTTCACATGGTTTATATTACAAGCTACAGCAGTGAACTCATCAATTAATTTATATATATATTTTATAGTTGGTGTGAAATAGATTGATGAGATAAAGATAATCTTTCAGCTTGACAAATGTAGCTGTTCAGCTTCTATAGAGTTGTAAGTGGTCAAAGGATAAAAGTCTCTTACAAAAGGAAAGAACAGGGCAGAAATAATTTTTGGTATCTCATACTGACAAAATGCATGTTCATTTTCCAAAAATAATTACCATTATACCAGAACCTAAAATGATGGCATTTTCCACATGAATTCTATTTCTATGAATTGCTGTTCAAAATGAGTAATGTTTAGTATTAATAAGAAACTTCACAGAACACAGAAGTTCTTGTATTTTTTTAAGCATATGTTTCAATTTATGCCAGTTTCAGTTTGAGCATCAGCAAGATCAAAAAACTGTTATGTGGGTGGGGAGTTCTACTATAAAGAATTTTATTATGGTCCTGAAGATATACATAAAAGGAATTTCAGTGTGGATTCGAGTAATGTAGAAGAACTTGCTTTATTCCAGTAGTAACCTGTAAGAAAAAAGAAAGAAAAAGAAAGAAAGAAAGAAAGAAAGAAACCTACAGATATTGTTACTTTAAGGGAATGAGGATGTGATATGCCATTGCCTTGAGAGAGAAATTGGAAGATTTGATCAAATCCCTGCTAGGGTTGCTTTTAGATAAGGTGTTCTGATTCTAGGAATTTAATATCTCGTCTGGGAACTGATCTGAAACAGGGATCCTGAAAATGGCAATGCAGCTCATTCATTCGGACATTTTTTAAATTAAATTGGGGACCTGCTGCATTTCAGGCACAGTGTATTTGATCTGATGGAAAATTATGAATATGTGTCAAATCTGAGTTCTGAAATTAACTGAACACTTAACAATAGGTCAGCAATATAGGGAGTGATATGGTACAACAAAATGGACACATGCTACAAGGTTGAAGGCACGTATACCAAGGGGCCAAAAACACGTATATACATTTTAAGTGATGTTATCTATGTATTACCTTTTGAAGTTGAATTATGGTAGCAATTGTAGTATGATGTTTGCTCAAAAGATGGCATTGATCAAATAAATGCTAGCGTCACCATGTGACAGGCAGGACAGTTAAAAAAAAGAAAAAAATGGCAGAAGCCCCATTGTCATTGGAGGAGAGCAAGACCATTGTAAAGTGGTATCTGAAATTTGAGAATGTTGTTTGAGTTTCCCCCATGTTCTCCTAACTTAACACCCCTCGATTTCTACCTCTCAAGGTCCTTGAAGGATGTGGTGTACCATAGAAAACTGGCTACACTGGGAGTACTTCGGGAAGACATTGAATCTGTATGTGGAGAGATACAGGTGGACACTTTGGTCCACATTGCTCAAGCAGTAGTTTGCCGTAATCAGACATGTCTGGACAATGATGGTCACCACTTTGAGCACCTCTTGTCATTGCAGAAGTCAAATGTGCCTTGAATTCATCTTTTGTTATTGCTATATATTATTACAATTTTAATACAGTTTTTTCCTTTCTTAAAGTGTGTATATCCTTTTTTGGCACCCTCTGTAGAGTCCTCCAACTCCTTATTTATGTACTTGCACTCTGACTAACCTGTACTTTATCCTCTTCTTACTCTTTCACTCTCTGTGTGGGTCCTAGGTGTTACCCATCTCCTCCCTTCCCACTTCATTCATTTATTCAATAAACATTTACTGGTCATTGCTTGTGTGCTGGCTCTCTGCAAGGATACCACTATGAACAAGGCAGATAGATCTGTTTGGCACTTGCAGTCTAGTTAAGGAGACAAAAATTAGACACATAGTATAACTAATTTCAGTTCTAATAAGTCTTACAAAAGAAAAAAAGGAGGGGCATGAAAGTGTGCAACAGGAGATATAACCTAGTCTTTTGGTTTGGAACTTCCATTCTGCCTCATGTATAGGTCAGGCAGCCAGAGTCACCAGGACAATAACTAACAGTGCAAGTCCAAGGACCAGGGGACATATGAAGCCACATTAGGGGTGACCAACTGTTCAGGTTTGCCTGGGACTGAGGGGCTTTCTGGGACATGGGACTGTTAGTGCTAAAATGAGCGAGTCCTGGATACACCCAGATAAAATGATCACACTAAGTGACCCCCATATCAGGACACTTTTTCTCCAGAAAATGGCCATGGGCTCCTTGGAAATCGATGATCCTCAAATAAGCTCCCCATGGTGACACAGAATTTCTCCTCCTTGCCATCTACATGGGGCGGAATACAAAAGAACGTGTTGTAAAATGTATGAACTTGGTCACAGCAAGCCTGAGGGCAAGGCTCTGCACTGCAGGACATTGTTCTGTGTGGCACTGAGCATTTCTGGTAGCCCCAAGCCCAGTCAGACTGGTTCAATTATAGAGGGTCGTATGATTAAGTGACTTTGCTATGGTTACAGAGCTAGTTGAAAGAATAGGTGATGCAGGTCTGGTTTCTATGGAAACAGACTCTGCAGTGAAGATTCTGTTGCCAAGGATTTATTAGCTCCTTGGAGTGAGGGAAACAGGGTTGGGCAGAGAGAGAGGTTGGAACGTGACACAGCTGTCCTCGCAGGCTAGCCTTCGCCAGGAAACTGTAAAGTGAGGATGGACTTTCAGAGATGTGTGGTCTGAGGCAAGAGGTCCGGGTCCACCAGTCATGGTAGCCCACCTCTGGGAGGAAGTATAACCTTTTGGCTGAGGGTATTTTCTCTCATTCAGCCAAGGCAGTGTGAGTGTTTAGTCCTGAAGATGGGATCTGGGTGGCACATAGTCTAGCATACCGGGTCTTTGGGTTTCAGTTCAATGTTTCCATGATACTATGTGTCACCCCTTATCAAGAATTGCCTGTAGACATCTTAGGGCATTTGATTTAGCATGCAGTTTAAATAAATTTTCTGGCTCCAAAAAGATGCTGATGTATAAAGTAAAATGATAAGGTTGTTAATAATGAATGAATCTATAGATGTGAATGGGATATAATTACTGTGTAATGCTTTCACTGAAAAGACACTGATTATTTCAGGTGGAGGCTGACTTTTAAAATATAAACTATGATGTGCCCGCGAGCAAAGAATTAGACATTTTAATAACGCCAGCATATGCCAAGACAAAATGTGAGATGACATTTCCCTGCTGCTTAGAAAGTGTTCTGTGGACATCTAAGAAATTTCATCGCTAAGTTAACAGAAGGAGTTGAGAAAATGTGTCTAAAAACTTAATTTTAAAAGATTCACATTTTTTTGAATAATAAATGTCTGTGAAATCAAGTTTTCAGACTTTGATTTATTTAATTTGGGACTTTCTTGAATATCAATATAGCATTATTGGAAGATAAACACAAAAAATCTCTGTTTCATTATATACATTTAGAGTTGAGTCTGTTATAAATAAAAGATAATTGCTTTTTTGCCTCTAAATCTAATAAGGTGAAATTGCAGAATAACTGCCTTCACACATAGCTGCACCTTAGAATCACCTGGGGAGCAGAAAAACAATGTTCAGGCCCCACCATGGACATATAAATCAGAATCTTGATGTGGGTCCTATATTTTATATTTTATCCAAACTCTTAAAGTAATTTCTAGACAGCTAGCCAGGCACTAGCCTAGTGTCCTGATCTACTTTTGGGAAGTACTGGCATAGAGGACAGCTTCAGTTGCAGGCCATGTTTTGTTGTAGTTGACTTTTTTTTTTATTATGATAAAATCTAAGATAAAATGTACCATCTGAACCAAAATTAGGAGTATTGTTCAGGAGTGTTAAGTACATTCACAATATTGTACAGACATCACCAGCATCCATCTCCAAAACTTTTTCATCTTCCCCAACATTACACAATGCTTCCCCATTCTGCCCTCCCCCAAACTCTGGCAACCATAATTCTATTTTTTGTCTTTGTGAATTTGACTATTCTAGGTACCTCACATAACTGGAATCATACAGTATTTGTCCTTTTGTGACTAGCTTATTTCACTTAACATAATGTCTTCAAGGTTCATCTATGTTGTGGTACGTTTTAGAGTTTTCTTTTTCTTTAAGACTAAATATTTCATTGTATGTATGTAATAGATGGGCACTCGAGGTTGCTTTCAC
The DNA here is from genome assembly GCA_004026885.1 of Lyroderma lyra. Classification (NCBI taxonomy): domain Eukaryota; kingdom Metazoa; phylum Chordata; class Mammalia; order Chiroptera; family Megadermatidae; genus Lyroderma; species Lyroderma lyra. The sequence goes on from PVJL010003889.1 coordinate 47,287, forward strand.
ATTTTGGTTTTGTAAATAATGTTGCTTGAAAATGGGTATATAAAATCTACTTGAGTCCCTGTTTTCAGTTCTTTTGGATATATACCCAGAAATGGAATGCTTGATCATAGAGTAATTCTATTTTTAATTTTTTGAGGAATCACCATAACATTCTTCACAGCATCTGCATCATATTACATTCACACCAGCAATGGGCAGCAGGTCCCAATTTTTCTACATTCTCACTAACATTTGTTATTTTCTGTTTTGGGTTTGTTTTTTTACGTATATATATATTAGTCATACTAATGGGTGTGAAGTAGCAGCTCATTGTGGTTTTGATTTACCGTTCCCTAATGAGTAGGGATGTTTGAACATCTTTTCATGTGGTTATTAGCCATTTGTCTTATTTTCTTTGGAGAAATGTCTATTCAAGTCTTTTGCCTATTTCCAGCTTTATTGAAGTAGTATTGTCATATTAAAAATATACATATTTAAGATGTACATGATGATTTAAAATATGTATACATTATGAAATGACCACCACAGTCAAGCTAATTAACATATCCATCACATAGTGAAGTGATAATTATTTGTGTGAGTATAGTGAGAACATGAGAGCAATCTCTTAACAAAATTTAATTATATAATACATTATTATTAACTACACTTACAAAGCTTTATGTTTGATTCCCAGAATATATTCATTTTACAATAGAAACTTTGACCAACATCTCTATTTCCTTCACTCATCACCCACTGGCAAACCATCATTCTACTCTCTGTTATTGAGTTTGACTTTTTTAGATTCTATGTATAAGTAAGATCATGCAGGATTTCTCTTTCTGTGTCTGGTTTATTTCAGTTAACATAAGGTCCTTCAGGTTCATCCATGTTGTAGCAAATGGCAGGGTTCTTTCTGCTTGGTCAAGTCAGCTGTTGAAGAAGTTCACTAAACTTCTCTAAGAGGATTCTTCTGAATTCTTTGTCAGACAGCTCATTGATCTCCATTTCTTTACGGTCAGTTATTGGAGCTTTCTTGGTTTCCTTGGGTGAGGTCATCTTTACCTGATTTTTCTTCATCCTTGGTTCCTTATATTGGGATCTGTGCATTTGAGTAAGTGCTCCCTTCTTTCAGACTTTATAGGCTTGATTTGGCAGAGAAATTCCTTCACTTGTCAGCCTGAGGTTTTGGACAGGTCAACACATAGCGTCCTTGAGCAGGGCTCGCTATGGCGTCTATTTTTGGGCAAGGCCACTGCCTGAATGCTGATGTGTCGCCACTGGCTGGGAACAGCTGGATAGGAATGCTGGCTTGGTTTCCAGCCCACGTGCAGCTGTACGATGGGCTCTGCAGTTGCCTGGATTCCCTGGGCAGGCTTCCTAATTGGGTGGGATCGGGGCAGGGGCGGGGGAATCCTCAGCTGTAGTCAGGGCTATGAAATAGCTTCCTTTCCCTAGCCGGGGCAGCAGAACAGGCTTCAAAGCCAGCAAAGTCTGTTGTTTGGGTCCAAGCAGATACAGGTAGCCCTGCTTACGAAGTTCCGTAGACAGATGGGGCTACCATCTTGCCCCTGGCAGGTGGGCAAAGGTTCTGGTTGGGATTTCTACCTGGATCCAGCTGCAAGTAGAAACTTAGTCTGCTAAGGTTCAAGTGCTGATGCTGTAAGCCCCACTCCCCTCTCTGACACAATTTGTTCTCCAGTATTCAAGCCCCACAGATTCCTCTTGAGATCCCTGTGAGGCAAGACCCGTGCGGGTCCCCCAGGAAGTGACCCACAATGCTGGGGGAGCTGGATGTCCACTTTGGGGTCTCTTTTTCCCACTGGGGAAACCATAGGCCAGGAGGTTTCTTTGGGTACAGTGTGTGCCAGCCTGGTGGAAGGGCAATGTTGTCAGAGTGAAGCCCCTCCTCTTACCCTTCTAATGTGGTCCTTTGCAGTCTCTGTGCTTCAGCCTCACCCCTGGGTTCCAGGATTTTCACAGTAGTGTCTTGTCTGTGGATAGTTGCTGGGTTGGTATTCTTGCAAGGGGAACTGAAGTCAGGAACAACCTATGTGGCCATCTTTATGGATGCATTTTTCATTTAATTTATTGTATAATTCAGCTCCAGAATTTTCTATTTGGTACTTTTTTTTGGTGATTCCTGTCTCTGTTGAACTTATGTTGTTAATGTGTTATTTACTGATTCCATTGAGTTGTCTGCTTTCTCTTGTAGCTTACTGAGCTTCCTTACAATTATTTGGAAGTACTTAACAGGCAATTTGTAAACCTCCATTTCTTTGGAGTTGGTTATTGGAAAATTATAGTATTCCTTCCGTGGTGTCATGTGTCCTTGATATTTCATGTTCCTGAAATTGTGTATTGCTGTCTTCATGTTTGAAGGACAGTCACCTCCTCCAGTATTACTGACTAGCTTCAGTAGAGAAATACCTTCACCAGTCAGTCCAGGTAGGGACTTAACAAAAGCTCTTTCAGACCTTTTCTACAGATGTGCCCATTCCACACCTGTTGTTGCTGCTTGGGTTGGGTGTGTGTGTGGGTGTTTCTAAGATTGTATGCTTTCTCTAGATCCCACAAACCCAGGGTGGGTGCTGAGAGCCTCTGATTTGTTTTCCTTAGGACAGTGCCCTGAATTGCTCAAGTTTGTTTTCCTCCTTCCAACCCACAGATTGGAAGGCTGGCTTTCTGCATGGGTTTGCATACCATCTGTAAAGGCTCACTCTTGCTATCCCCAGGGTGCACACAGGGTGCTGACTATGGCAGGGTGAGTGGGTGAGGCACTTGGAACATTGAGGGTACCCATTGGCTAGTTAATGAGGTCTCACAGGCAAAGTGTTCCAAATGGATTGTAAGCAGAATTCCTGATGGAATCCATGAAAGTCTTCGTAGAATCTGTATTCCTTTGATGAATTCTGATCTCTGTTTGCTGTGCTCCCAGCTTCTTCTGACCTTTAAGTTGTGCCGATCATCTCAGTATTTCAAGTGGAGCAAGAAAGAAGTGAGCCTTTTGGGCAGTGTTCTGCATGCCTAGGGAATCTGGGTACTTGCACACTACTCTCACTTTCTCCTTTTGGGAGAAATTGCAGACTGAAAGGGTCTTTCTTGGCACTGAGCCATGCTGTCTTGGGTAAGATGCCATGTATTAGATGAAACTATTCTTCTTACCATCTTTAATGCATTTATTTTTGGAATTTTTGCTGGAACTTCTCAGCTGGACTCCTGAACTCTCAAAAAGGCACTTTCATCTGTGAGTGGTCATCAAAATCAATGTTCTGTGAGAGAATGATGGTAGCAAACTCCTATTCCATCATCTTACTGATGTCACTTGATCCTTTGCTCATTTTAAAAATTAGATTGTTTGAGTATTTTTTGTCATTGAGTTGCAAGACTTCTTTATATATTCTGAATATCAGTTCTTTATCAGATAGATATGTGATTTTCAATAAATGAACAAACCCAACAGAAACAGACACATAGATACAGAGAACAAATTGATCATTGCCAGATGGGAGGGGGGTTGGGGGCTGAGTTAAAAAGATGAAGGGATTAAGAAGTATAAATTGGCAGTTACAAAATAGCCATGAGATGTGAAGTACAGCATAGGAAATATAGCCAATAATATTGTAATAACTATATATAGTGTGAGATGGGTGCTAGACTTATCAGGAGATCACGTCATAAATTATGTAAATGTCTAACCACAATACTGTGTACCTGAAACCAATATAACATTGAATGCCAATTATGATCGGAAAAAATTAAAATGTAAAAGGATATGTAATTTGCAATATTTTCTCTTATTCTGTGATTTCCTTCTCACTCTTGATAATGTCTTTTGATGCACAAAAGTTTTCAGTTTCGATGAAGTCCAACATGTCTATTTTTTATTTTGTTGCCTATGCTTTTGGTATCATATCCAGGAAGTCATTCTAAGTCAAATGTCATGACATTTTCTTCTAAAAGTTTTATAGTTTTAGCTCTCACATTTACTTAGGCTTTTGATCCATTTTGAGTTAATTTTTGTATATGGCCGAAGGCAAGAGTCCAACTTTATTTCTTTGCATGCGGATATCCAGTTTTCCCATACTATTTTGTTAAGAAATAACAAACAACTGAAAAACATAACTGAAAAAACAAACTGTCCTTTCTCTATTGAATGGTCTTGGCAACCTTGTTGAAAATGCTTTGACCAAATATGTGAAGGTTTATTTCTGGGATTTTTATTTTATTCCATGGTCTATATGCCAGTATCACACTATTTTCATTATTGTACTTTTGTAGTAAGTTTTCAATGAGGGACCTGTAAGATTTCCAATTTTAATTTTTTTTCAAGATTGTTTTGGCTATTTGAGATTCTATGTATGTAGTTGACTTCTAAACTTTTTAAAAAATATTTTAAATTGAAGTATATTATATATCAAAAAAGTACATGAAGCACGAATTATTAAGAAATATCACCAAGTACCCTGGTAACAATCACTTGGTTCAGGAAATAGAATATTCTAAGCATGCCAGAAACTCTTTATGTGTCCCCTCTTAATTGCTATTTCTTTATCCCACCAGAGGTAATGACTATCTTTGTGTTCTCTAATTCTATGGTTTTGCCTGTTTTTGAACTTTATATTCATGGAATTGTACAGAATGTACTCTTTTTTGGTTTGACTTCTTTTGCTCAACATTTGTCTGTGTGAGTCATCCATATTTTTACATGTAGTTGTAGTTTCTGCATTTTCATTGCTATAATACGTTATTATTCATAAGCAGTCTTCTAATTTTTAAGAAGGCTGGCCATGTGTTTTACTTATATCTCCTACAGAGCCACAGGTTTACCATTATGCATACTCTCTTGGCTTCATCATTTGTAGATGAGCTAGGATCTGTAGGCCTTACATAGTCACAGAATTATTCCAGGCAACTGGAAAAGCTCAGCCACACTCAGTAGAAGGATATCTATGCAGGAAGGTAGTAAGATGGCTTGGCAGTAGGTACCCATAAATACTAGTATTTGCCTTTACCCAGAGACCTTCCAGAGAATAATATAACTTGATGGGAGGGTTATAATGGTGAGGATTTCAGGTCTTATGTCGAGTTGGAAGTGCAAAAATTTAGGAGCAAAAGACAGTTAACAGAATTTTGCTTCATATTCAGGGCCTACCTTTCTCCCAACTAATCTCTCCTCCCCTCCCCTTTCCCCTTTCTCTCCACCTCCTTTCTCACTTGCTCTCACATCTGCAGGAAATATTTCCAAAATTTATTGTTCAGGCCAACTCATTTTGACATACCTGGCAGGTTGACTCATGTGACTGGTTAAATTAATCATGGGTTAGAAGTCTGTCATTATGGTACTACATGAAAGCTATCATAACTGAAATGCTGTCTTTTGAACAATTTTCTTCCCCCTGTCCTCAGCTTAACATCTCATTTCCATTTTAAATGAGAGAGGTTCCTGAAACTGTCTTTTCTGTCTTGCTCACTAGTCTGGCTTAATTCAATATTTTATTACTGAGCTAATTGGAATTACTTTCAATTGGAATGTTATTTCCTCTATTTTGAAAGAGATATAAAGTGGATGAATATGATTCAAAATTAAATAATATCGTTTAGGCAGGATGTACATATTTTCAGTAAACACAATTATCATAATCATCTTTTGGGCATATAAACTGTTCAGATTTTGGTTGGGTCATAGGTATTTGTAGTTTAAAGGAACTCAATTATAATTTAGTTAAGAGACCAGCCTGTTCTGGAACACAGTAAATTTGGTCACACTGGAGAGCTTGTTAGCAGCTATTGAGCAGCGATGCTCTCCTATAGGAATTAAACACAATGAAAAATAATAAGAGATTCTTGAAATTGGAACCCATGTTTATTAATCTTTGAATATTTATTAAATATACTACTGATTTAAAGAAGTTTCCCTTATTTATCTCCCTTTACTTAGCAGTCACCTATATACAAGGCGTGATTTAAGAAACACTGAACAGTCCATTTGCCCCCCAATTTTTGCCATTCCAGTTTGACATGGTACCTGAAATCCTCATCATGATAGACCTTAAATAAAATTAAGTCATTCTCCGGAAGGTCCCTGTGAATATGCAAATATTGGTACTTCCGACTGGTTCCTACTGCCATTTATCTCCCTAGTAAAAGTGGTCACTATTCTTGATGTTACTCTCACTTACCCATTCAAATCTTTCATATCTCCTTCCTCAGAACTTCTATAGTACATTGTATATTTAACCACATGAGATTGTCTCTGCTTCTGTTATGGCCCTCATCGACCTTGAAGTAGGATTTAGTTATTCTTCATATTTTCCCAAAGAGTAGCTACTTCATACAGATAAGGGATTTTATTCAGGACTTCAGAGAGTAGATTGAGATTCACAGGTTTTGAAAAGTAGCCTCCCACTGGTCTAATGTCTGATCAAAGAGGTAAAAATTGTGAGACCATGATTTTTTTTGAGATAATTTAAATGGGCTTTAAGATGTATACTGTCATATCTTAAATGAAAATATTGTTTTATCCCCTTCCTCCCACCCCGCATTCACATCAGGTTTGCCTCTTTTTTTTTGGTTTCTCAATACTCCAGAAGTTCCATTGTTTAAAAAAAAGAAAAGTCAGTCTCACTTTCTCATCACAGAATGCTTGTAGAGATAGAGGCATACTCAATAAAAGTCTTACTATTGTAATACAGAAATTCACAATGTTTCAATGGGAGTTCAAGAATAGGGAAATGCCTTATAGAGAGTGACAATCAAAGAAGTTGAATTACAATGACAAGACTTTCATTGAGTACCCCTTTATCCCAACAAGAGTTCAAAATATTTTATTGTGAGTGAAAGAATGAGGAATAACCTAGGAGAGAGTGATAACTGAAGAAGGTGGATTACAATTACAAGATTTTTGTTGAGTACCCCTTTATCCCAAAGATTTTTACCTATTATTGACTTCTCAGAATGTTCTTGGATTCTTAAAAATTATGTATAATTTCTCCTTGTTTTATATTCCTTTTACATTTATCTCCACAAGTCTATTATTTTTAAAGATGCCAACATGGACCTCAGCTGCCTATCTCAAAAGCATTGTCTTATTTGTCACACTGAATCATTTTGTTCCTGCACATAATTTAAGACAGCCACGGAGTTTTCCTTCTCACTTATCGTTGACACTTTGATTATAAACAGGTTGTGAATACAGTGAAGATATTCTCGAGGATAAAGGGTAAAATGTAATCTGCATAATGATGAAAGAAATGTCATTATCTTTTTTTAAAATTCATTGGGATGACATTGATTAGTAAAAATTACATAGGTCCCAGGTGTACAATTCTACATTACATCTTCTATGTGTTGTATTATGTGTTCATCACCCAGAGTCAGTTCTCTTTCCATCACCATATATTTGTGTCCCTGTCCCTGTCCCTTTTCCTCCATCCCCTCCCCTCTTACCCTCAGGTAACTACTAAATTATTGACTGTGTCCATGAGTTTTGTTTCTTTTGATTTGATGTCAACAATCAAACTAAACTTCTCCATCCCTTTCCCTTATTTTATCCACTTTCCCATCCCTCCTCCCATCTTAAAGAAGTCCCTCTAACATTCTTTGTGGTACTGGTTTGGTGGTGATGTATTTCTTTCACTTTTCCTTACCTCAGAAGCTCTTTATCTGTCCTTTAATTTTGAATGCCAGCCTTGCTGGATACATTATTCTTGGTTGTAGATCCTTGGTTTTCATCACGTTGAATATTTTCTGCCAATCCCTTCTGGCCTGTAAAGTTTCTGGTGAGAAATCAGCTGAGAATCAAATGTGTGTCCCTTTATAAGTTACTACTTGTATTTCTCTTGCTGTTTTTAGAATTTTCTCTTTTTCTTTACCTTTTGCCATTTTAATTATGATGTGTCTTGATGTGTTCTTGTTTGGAATCATCATGTTTGGGATTCTCTGTGCATCCTGGACTATTTCCTTCACCAGATTAGGAAAATTTTCAGTCATTATTTCTTCAAATAATTTCTTGATCCTTTGCTTTTCTTCTGTCCCTTCTGGTACACCTATGGTTCTAACATTGTTCCGCTTACAATTGTCCCAGAGGAATCTCAAACTATCCTCATTTTTCTGG
>PVJL010003889.1:55484-144750 GCA_004026885.1 Lyroderma lyra
TTTTTTTTTTTTTTTTTTTTTTTTTTTTTTTTTTTTTTTTTTTTTTTTTTTTTTTTTTTTCGCTTTTTGGTATGTGGGTAGTTCTCTGACTGGGAATCGAACCCAGGCCGCAGCGCTGACAGTGCCACTGCTGAAGCCTTAAGCCACTACACCATCAGGGAACTCCTGTAAGTCTTCTTTAATGCTTGCTATCTCTCTGTTGAAATTATCATTTAGTGCCTTAAATATTTTTATAATCAATGCTTTGAGCTCTGTTTCTGATGGGTCATCATCCCCATCTCTTTAATTCTCTGGTTTCTCATATTTGCAACCTCTCTGGACCCTCCCAGCTGTAATATCTTTGGCGTTCACTGCTGATACTGGGTGGGCAGAGGTCTGTGGGGGAGGGGTGCTTGCAGCTTTGTTTTCTTCCTGTGGCTCTGGCAGTCGTGTAGGGAGTTTGGGTGTGAATGTGCCTTTCTGTTCTTGGGTTGCCCTGCACACGCATTCTGCCCTGAGCTTTGAGGTCAGTCCTGTATGCTGGTCTTTCAGATCAGGCTGGTTGTGTGCTGAGAAACACGGACATACAACCCCCTCTCTTCTTCTTCCCGGACAGAGTGTTTGGGCTGTGGTTCCTCACCGCTCAGCTGCTCCCTCTCCTCTGGGACTGGAGTGAAGTCCGGCTCCTGGCATTTGCAGTCCCAGCCTGCACCTCCTGTTGCCAAAGTGAGGTGAATGCAGTATCTCATGCCCCACCTGTGGGCCCCCTTTCCTCTGTCCTGCAGACCGAGTGAGGCCCAGAGCACTCCCCCGCTGCCTTCTTCCTCCTCCCTCCCCCAGCAGTAGAGTTCCAAGTGGGGACCTGTGCAGCTGTGTCCCTGCTCTTCTTTTTATTTCTACTTTGTTTAACCCTCTGCCCACCTGCAGGTACCTTACTGCTACGAGTGGGTTTCTTAGCTGTGATTGGGCATTGTGTAGAGGGTTCTTGGTTGAGGTATAGGTGTTTTATTAGTTATAATCTCCAGAGGAGTTTTTCAGGGGGTCCCTCTCATGCTGCCATTTTGTTGCATCTCTGAAATGTCATTGTCTTATAAAAAACCCCCAGAACTTCTATGAGTATGCTCAGAAAGACTCATTAGGTGTTTTGGGATTAATTGTTAAGATTTAGGGTTTGTGGGGAGGGAGAAACCACATAATGTCATGAAAGTCTTCTGATCCAAATCCTTATGGACATGTTTTACTATTTCTTTGAGATAATAACCTATAAAAGAAGAGTCAGACTATATTTTAATGTCAAATGGCTATAAACCTGGTGATGAGATCAACTTTAGCCATCTTCATAGAAATGGCAAAGGCTGTAGCAGCAGCAATGAATGGGAGTGGCAGCTCTGGTGGGAAGCTGCCCTGCTAACAGTGCCCAAACTGTGGTGGGGCAGAGAGCCACTGGTGCTGGGGCCACAGATGCAGTAAGAAAGCTGTACTGGCCTCTCATGACAAAACTGCCAGGAACTCTGCTTGACAATGGAGGAGATTACAGGAAAACTGTAGATCTATTTGAGGAGACACTCTGGGGTCTACTCTATTGGCCCATAACTCCCAGAATGTCCCAGAGTTACTCATAAGGGATAAAACTTATCCATCATTTTCTAATAATGAGAAGGTCAACATTAATAATCCTGATAATGACAGTAGCTAACCTACTGAGTTTACAGTGTGCCTGGTATTGTTCTAAGGGCTTCTTGACTTATCCCTACTACCAAACCCCCACCTCAACCCCTCAAAGGCACCTATTGGTCACTGCCAGCCCTCTAAGGCTGAAAGGTCACTGAGGATTGTGTGGGGGACAGAGACCTATGGGTTAGAAGCAAGCTTGTGCATGAGGTCTGTCTTCCTCTGAATCTACTCTTTATGCTAAATTTTGAAAATTGCTAAGAAAACTATTTGTGTTCCATTCTTCTCTCTTTATCTTAAATTAGGAAGTACTTTTCATTTGGGAATGGCATTTCTGGGTCCCAGACAGGAGCAAGTAGGAAAACAGAGTAGTGCTGGGCAGTTTTGGTTTGTATGACACATGATGTATGCATTGGTGGTTTTCCACAACAAGAGTTAGACGGGGTCCAAAAACCAGACCTGACTAGTTGTGACTCTAGGACTATAGGTAGAGTTTTCAATAGTAGCTGACAATTCCTACTTCTATTCTTATCTTGGGAAAAACTTAGTTTTTTAAGAGATGGTTTCCTGATAGGCTATGACTGAGCAATTATACACTGCTATCTGATAAAGTTGTGACCCTTATTATATTTGACAAGAAAAGCAATTTTGTATTTCACGATTTTGACATAATATAGGTCATTACCTACTTGATATTTGATAGTCTAAAGAATGATTTAAAAAAACCACCTTATTCTTCAATGTAATAAAAACTGGAGGTGGTATTAGAGGAAAGCCAGTTATACTCTGTGGAAAATTAGCTGAAGAAATTGTGTTCATGAAGGTGCCTGACACTCTGTAGCATTAAATGAGATTGAACATTGTAAGAATGTGGAATGGGTTCTGCAGCAGTGAGGGCGAAGCAAAAATGAAGTAGCTAGTTGTAAAAAGAATCATTTCCAATTTTTACAAAAAGCATCACCTATCCAAGAACCAATTTAGACAAATGTATAAGAGATGGATAGCTATGGCGTTATCTAAGATTTATCCTGAAGAAATGTTGTTGCTTGTTCCCCCCCCCCTAGATAGCTTTGATTATTTTTTAATCTTAAGACAAATTTCCATAGGTGTGAAGGATAAACCACATTAGGTAAAATTACATAAAATAAGCATCCTTCTTTTTTTAAGGGTTATTATCAATTTGATGATTTTTTTTGATGATGATTATTATTGTCTTTGGTTGAGATGATTGTTATAGAGTTAATATAGCCAAGATTCAGGGTTTGGATCAATAGACTTGGTGTCTTTGAATTGAAAATTCAAATTAAAGTTTTAATGACTTTAAAATAGAGATAGAAGGTCTAGTTAGCTGTAAATGGACAATTTAAAATGATTTATAAAAATTATATTTCCTACTCAAGTGAAAGGAAAATTCTCATGCTGTAGCTACTATTTTTAGGTTTTAAAATGGTCTTGAGAGAAATTGATTACGAGGTCGTAGGGACTGTCAAAAAGACATTGAAGCTCTCCTGAATGTGGCATAATTAGCATGCCAACTAGAAGTAGGAGAGTGAGCATGGCTTATTTTTGCAATCAGGAATAAAGGAGGAAAACTGCTGTAATTTTCTAAAACAAAAGGTTAACTATAAAAAAAATCTAAGTATCTGAATGCTTCTTGCTACTCTAATATCCATATACATCACATTTCTGCATAATGTAACTATATGTGGACTGAAAACATCTTCAAGAGTCACACTATGAGACTTCTCAGTTGTGGTAGAGAGGAAGGTATCTCTCCAGGTTCCCTTCAACATTGTGATTTATTCATGGTGATTGTAAGGCCAATAGGGGCCTCACATTTTTCCTGGTTGTCTGGTGGCCAAGTCACTTAATAAAGCCTGCTCTCTAGATTTTACCAGTCCCCTTCCATGTATACCTGGCCTGCTATTACCCCACCTACCCAGGCCTAGATAGGAAGCCAGAGTTACCATTTCAAGCTTTATGTTATGATTATTATTATTTTTTACATCAGACATATCTTTCTAAAATACAGATCTGATCATGTCATTTCCTTGTTTAAAAACCATTCACATCCATTCTCCTAATGAAGGTACAAGTTTCCACATGGTTTTTGAAAAGTGTTTGCCAATATTTATCAAGAATTTTAAAAAATAGAAGAGAACTGACTCTGGGTGGTGAACATATAATGTAACACATAGATGATGCACTGTAGAATTGTACACCTAGAACCTATATAGTTTTTGATAATCAAAGTTACCCCAATAAATTTAACAATAAAAAAAGAATTTACAAAAACATACCTGTTTTGTGACTCAGCATTTCTATTTCTTTCTCAGCATCCATCCTCAGCAAGTAGTCCTAAGCAAGGTGCTTTATACAGAGAGATGTTTAATGCAGTATTGTTTAGGATAATATAATATTGAAAACAAACTTAATGTATATACTCTAAGGGGAATGGTTAAGTAGCCCATGGTATACTCAATGAAATATTTTTGGCAACTAAAAATACTTAATTATACTATTTTATACCATGAAAAGTACTTATGCAATAATGTCCAGTAAACATTAAAAGACAAAACTATTTAAAAAATCCTAAAAACATAAAATACAGAATAAGAGTTGGAACCTTCCCTTTCCTCCTCCCATCTGTACTACCCCGCCCCTGAGGTAAGGTATGGGAGTGGTCTCCACAGTGGGATAAGAAGCCTCATGTTGTATCTACCACTGACTGACAAGAGCTAGTTTTGGAAATGCCCTAAGAAAAAGATTTGATGTAATAAGAAAGAAAGAGGTATTTCCAAACCCTTGCTATTTGTTTGTGGAACTAGAATGTGGCCATCAGAGGCAGGTGGCTCTGATGCTTGAAAAAGGACAGAAATGGTCCAGTTAGGCACTCACATTCCTCTGAGAAGGGTTTGTAAGCAGGGCAGGTGTAGAAGAACTAGTTGTGGGTTGGTGAGGCTGATGTTGCTTTACATAAGGTAAAACGTTATCTTCAATTTATGTAGGGACCGTGTTAACTCACATTTAGCAAAGCAGTTCTCTAAATCCTTGGTATGAACTGAGACTGTACTCTACCTGAGGATTGTGTGTGTGTGTGTGTGTGTGTGTGTGTGTGTGTGCGCGCATTTTATTCAATGGTTACCTGCTGAATCTACCAGGAAGAAAAAAGAGGCATAGTTTTATCTCACAAGGGTGCATAGACCCCTTTCCATCTTTCACAGAATATTATTCTAGACTGAGGAACTCAGATTTTTGAGAAATGTTCTCCTGAGGATGTGTCCTATGGACTGCCTAAGCCTAAGGGAGAAGGAGGCAGAAGTTAGGGGTCTGGGCCCACACACAGATTCATTGGGTGATGATGGGACTTTTTCTGGACTATTGGAGCAGGCGCAGCTGCTGCACGGTTTGCATTTTTTCTTTTACTCTGCAATTCCCTTTCATTACCTCCAATCTTCCAGAAAGCCCTTTGTTCTCTTCCAGCCTGTGGGGTACTGTTGAGGGGAGGTTAAAGGGTGGGTCAGTAAAGGCCCTATGGGGCCCTTCATACCTCACACCTCCACCAAGGTCAGCAGCGCAAATAGCAGCCTTGGGAAGGACACAAAGCCTAAGTTCTGGGCACTGGCAGGCAGAGAAATGAGCTGTGGCCACTGCAGAGCTGGGCCTGGGGAGTAGTCCTCCACAGGGAGAGGGGAGAGGGGGCTGCCAAATGGGTGACTCTAAGTGCACTGAGACCATTACCTTCTTTGCCAAGTACATGCAACAGTGGTTCTACCCCACGTTGCTCACTGGAACCACCTGCGAGATTTTAAAAGCTCCCGACACCTGGGTCCCATTTGTACCAATTCAATCAGGATCTCTGGGAATGGGGTCTGGGCATCAGTGTTTTGTAAGAGTTCCCCAGATGATTCTGATGTGTAGCCAGATTGAAACCACTGCCCTGGAGAAGGTTATCAGGAGTGGGAGATACTGACCTTGGGTAGTAAATATATAATAGAAAGCTCAACAAAAACATAGCAAAAATATCCTGCATATTAAAATGTCTGGAAGGAAGCACAGTCAATTCTCATGATGGTAGTTATGTTCCATAAAGTCTGGGAACCACGGAATTAGCAAATACTGATTCATAGCTCCTCGGGGACACATGTACATATCTCATATAGATTATAGTCTTAAATCCTAAAAACAGATTCTATTTTTTTATTTTATGAAAGAGAAAAAAAATTAGATTCAGAGGTGCTAAATGATTTGCCCAAGACCATCCCAGTAGCAGATGCCAGGGATGGCTTTCACATCCCATCCAGCTGCCCCCAGAGCTGGTGCTTTCTGCACTACGCTGCAGTGCCCCCTACTGACCCCATCCTCCGGCCACCCGAGTCCGAGAGCTGAAACCTAAGAGCCGGAAACAAGTTCAGGTCCCATGGGCCACTCAAAATTTTTCACTGCTGTGCGCATGTCTACAAGTATTGATTTTGGAGTTACAAAGACATTTTAGGGAGTAGGTGAATTTGCAAATGCGAATCCATTAATAATGAAGATCGATTGTAGGTAATGATATTGACAGTAATTGTATTTGTATAGAATTAAATGATTTTTCTTTCCCATTTCTCTATTCCTCTAAAGTATCTTTGATAAGTACGTGTCACTTTTATAACAAAAAAATTGAAAAAATACAAACTACAAATCTTTTCCATGGCATTCTTCTGTCTACAGCTCTATTTCTTCCCAAAGTGTGGCCTTCACATATATCAGAATCCCTTTAAGTGATAATAAAAAGGTGAGTATTCCTGTATTGCTCCTTCCAAAACTACTAGAAAACAAATTTCTAAGGAACCCAAGAACCTATAATTGACAGATTTCCACTGGATTGTTCTTATGCATTCTAATGTTTGAAAAACGTTTGCTATTGCAATCTCCAAAGAGTGAGGGTGAAATAAGGGTATTTCACATAAAGTGACTACAAGAATTTACCACTCATAAACCATTGCTGAAAAAAGTACTGAAGGATATAATTAACCATAAGAAAGGAATTAAATCTAGAAGAAAGAGCTGGGATGCAAGCAGCAACACTAACAGCTGGAAGCATATGGTAAATATGAATGATGGTCTATAGCAAACAAAACGAAACAAATAAAGTGGGGAGGAGATGAAAATGGAGTGAAACTCAATTAAAATAAAGGACAGCCATTGCATGGGAAAAGAGGATGTATGATTGGTGTTAAAGCATTCTGAACTCTTGGTACAATTTGGGAGAATAAAGGACATACTGATGAAACTTTTGGGGGAGGCCATGAGCCTGAAATCAGTAGAGAAAAGAAATTAAAAAGATGATATAACCATAAAAGAAAGGGAAAAAAAAAGAGAGCGAGACAAGCAAAGATAGGAGGAAGGACTATTTCAAGCAAAGAGCATGTGTGGACAATGGAAGTGGAAAAGAGGCTCCATTGTCAGGTCTAAAATTTGATTTTACTCTACTTACATGCTAGTAACTTACCCTGTTACGGTTTCATCGATGTTAGCAAAAGGCGTACGATTCCCGGGTAGGATGCAAAGGACTGTCTTACTCACAGCCCGGCAAGTAGCATAAGCATCAATCAGGATATTTAGTTCCCTTGTTTCCTAAGCATCATGGCAGTGACACAGAGGGCTGAGGTGAATGTTTGCACATGAAGTGAGTTGTCTTACAGGAGAGGAACACTAGTGTGGAAACCTGTTGATTTACAGCAAGCAGTAAGCAAGCCTGCTCTTGTCTGAGAGAGAGAGAGAGAGAGAGAAGAAGGGAGAGGGAGAGGGAGATTGCCTCATCTCTAGAGTTGCTTGCTGCAGACATAACTCTAAGAAATAGTTCTGGTAAAGATCAGTCAGGGCCTTACATTCTTGGCACACCCAGCAAGATATGTGGGAGTACAGAAGACCCATGGAGGAATACCTCCCAACACACTAGTGAGAATCTGTGAATGCATTTGTTTGCTGGGCCAAATGGTGCATTGGTGTGGGGAGGAGGAAAAGGAGAGGGAAAGGAGTAGGGAGAAGTAAAGTAATTTAAAGACCCATTGCTAAGGGCCTTGCATGATCATTAGGGCTGCTATAACAAAAATATCATAGCCTGGGTAGCTGAAACAACGTTTACTTCTCAAGGTTCTGGAGGCTGGAAAGTCCAAGATCAAGGTGCCGACTTGACCTTGGGTTTATATAGCAACTTAACAAAGAATAATAAATTTGTAGAGAAGTGACAAGACAAAGGAAAAAGACAGGGCTCCTAGAGGGCGACACAAACATGGGAAGGTAAATATATTGGGTAAACTAATGGAAAATAAAGGTTGTTTCAGCAAGGTTTAGTATGTAGGCTTCTGTGGTGCCATCGCTGATGAGAATCTAGAGTTGTCTCCAGTGTCCAGTAATTAAGGATTGTTCTGTTCTTCCTGGTAGAGGGGTGGAGATCAGAGAGTTTTTGTTGTGTCTGTTTCTTCTCAATTGCTTTCAGTTCAAAATAACCCTTATGCCAGAGTGGCATGTTTTGGGGTGTCATACTCTGACCCCCCTCAACCACTACATTCATTTATTGTGTACAGATACATGGAAATTGATTTAAGAAGAATGAGATAAACTATATAAATATATATTCAATATT
Organism: Lyroderma lyra; assembly: GCA_004026885.1. Classification (NCBI taxonomy): domain Eukaryota; kingdom Metazoa; phylum Chordata; class Mammalia; order Chiroptera; family Megadermatidae; genus Lyroderma; species Lyroderma lyra. Next base: position 63,766 of record PVJL010003889.1, read on the forward strand.
CTAATATTTTCTTCCTATATTGCACTAGATTGTTTTATGTACCCTTGATGCATGTAACTCAATTGCAGTTCAGGATAGATATCTTTGGAAGTGTATTTATGACATAATTTATTTTCTATGATGACTTTACTAGTAATTGGGCCTTCGTACCAAAATACGCTGCAGTGAACATTTCGGACAGACTTCCTTGTTTAATTGACTATCTCTATAGAGTAAAATATTTTTTGTCGTAGTGTTGAGTCAAATGGTATGTGCATTTTATATTTCAGTAAATGCTCTCAAATTGCCCTACAAAAAAGCTGTACCAATTCATATTCCAAATGATTGTTTATAGAAATCCCTTTCCCACACTTTTTGCAAAGCTAGGTATCAATCTTTAAAATTTTGTCCACAGTCTAATAGGTGAGAAATAATAAATTGTGGTATGAAATAATATTTCTTTAATTATGATTAAGTTCAAACACTTTAAATTGGTTTTAAGCCTCTGAATTGCCTGTTTCTATTCCATGTCAACTTCCCCTGTTTTGAAGGGACATTCTCTCTAAGACCTCTGTGTAAATTAAGAAAATTAGCCCTTTGTGACATATGCTATATGGGTTGACATATTTTCTTGGGTTGCCTTTTGTTTGTTGAATTGTTTGTGGCCATGCAGAAATGTTTAACTTTTATTTTAAATGTAGTCAAATCAGTGGCCTTTCTGTTTTTCAGGTACGTATACCTGGAGCTGCATGAGGGAGGTGGTAGCCTCAGCGTCCTCTTCATTGAATGACAGATTAGGAGCCAGAGTGGGGAGGGGAGACCTTAGCATTTGTGGTATGAGAGGCTGGGGTAGGGAAAGACCAGCAAAAGCGAGGCAAGTTAGGAAACTCTCAGGATAGCCAGGTGGTTGGGGCACCTGGGAAATACGACTCAGGGCTCTGGAATCAGCCTCTGTGGATTCAAATCCCAGGACTAATATTATTAAATGACTTTGGGGGCTGGGCAGATAATGGTCCTTCCTGTGCCTCAGTTTCTTCATGTAGAAATTATTAGTATTTTGTCTTAGGCTTAAGAGAGATAAGGTAGTGGCCCAGTGCCTGGAAGACAGTGAGAGCAACTTAGAAAAGAAATGAAGAGAACTTGGACTAGGTTGTAGGAGAAACGGAAAGGAAAAGACATATTGAGAGACGTGTACAATGTAGGTGAGCAAGATCGAGAGGAATGAATTGCCCCCTTTCTGTGATTAAAGTCATGATGATAGTAATGAAAACAACAATCAGGCAGTGACGGCATGGAGGTTCCACAAATCCTAGAACCAGACAACTTGTTCCAAATTCCAACTCTACCCCTTAGCTAGCGTTGTAACATTGAGCAAATCACTTAATGTCTCTCTGCCTTGGTTTCTTCAACTGAATAATAATTATGCCTACCTTGTAGATGAAGAAATGAAACGTGAGCTAATATATATAAAGCACCTGGAACAGTATCTGACACAGAGTATCTACTTCAAAATTATTAATCTTTTTTGCATTGTACCAGGTGCTTTTTTATTATCTTCTCCTTTGAGTTTTCTAAGATCCTTTTTCTTTCAGTGTGCATCCACCAATTGCCAAGATGGTCTTCCTGATTTCACCAAATCCTAAAGTTTGGGACTGATTTAAGTCTTCCTTCCATATTCTGGATCTTTCTTATTCCCTGCTAAACTAATAATGTTCTATGTTATTAATAGGCATTGATAACTTCATGTTATCCCTCTCAGATGACATTTGCATTTTAACAAGAATTTTCAAGGCCTTGACTCAAAGGAGTGAGTAATGTGGTTATTTTAGGTATGCTGGCGGAGAGAAACAGTCCTTGAGCTAGGAGAGCTTTCCTAAACTCTAAATTGTTATCAAGCCAGCAGCTGCCTACACTGCTCCCTCAGGATATGGTGTGGGGGTTGTATTGATGATCAGGGAGTGATTTAAGTCAATTAACCAATGTTTTTGTCACTTGTTATATGCCAGGAACGGTATAACGTAATGAGCGGAAGAATATAAAGATGAATAATCCTTGTTTCAAGAGGATTTATAATCTAGTTGAAGAGATCAAGATGTAGAAAAATTAAAAAGAGAGTTATTCTCATTGCCAAAGTCAGAAAGACCTGAGAATATTGCCTATGGGTCAATGCAGGAGGTCTTCAGGGCCAGGTGAAAACCAGGAGGAAGATTACCTAGAAAGTGGCTCCTAAGATCATGCTACCGCAGAGCCAAACTGTTGAGAAATGGAGCTGGCTCTGCAGTCAGAACTATGAAAGGGAGATACTGCATTGAGTTCTAGTTATGCATCAGATAGACTCTGGATGGAGCAGTAACAGTCTGAGAGGATGGGGCAAGGACTGGGGTGCAGGGCTGGGGATCCATTAACCTAGTGGAGGACTTCTTTCATAGGAATTCTGGCATACCTTGCTGAGATGAGGATGGGTCTTAAAGAAACCAAACTGGGAGGAATCAATAATAAGACTTGTTTCCTTGTTTGTAAAATGAGGAAGGTTGAAACACAAGAGCAATAAAGTATTTCTCAGTTCTGGTGGTCTGTAAGTCAATCATTCCAGGACCAGACAAAAGGCAGTAATAAGGAGTATTCAAATGAGCCATAAGGACCCATGTTTCTAATCAGAGTTCTTTCATTCATTTGCTGTGAAATTGTCCAATTTTCTTATACCACCACTTGAATGTGTTAAGAAAATGTAGATTCCTTAGCTCTTCAAAGTTAAAGTGGTCTCCTTTACAAATTCCTGTAAGATAGGAGAAAGGAAAAAAAAAAGCAAATTTAGACCAATTCAATAATTTAAATAGTGTTTTTGATCTTTAGTTTCTTAGATTTCATCCCTGGCCAATCAGTTATCAGAGCACAGATTCCTAAAGTTTGGCATACGGGGGTTCCTTTTTACCCATCCTGTCTCCCACAGCTTGCATGCAGGTTGCCCTTAGAACATGTGCACAGCTTCCTGCCATGGGGCTATGAGATGGGGGATGGGTAGCTACTATTGTACTAAGAGGTTAAATGGACTAAAATTAACCACAATTTACTGTCTAAACATCTCCTGAAGTTGCAAAGCTTTAGGAAACTCCAGAGTTCCAAAAATGTTACATCAGACAGATTTTGGCAGTGCAGTTTTTGTCTGGATGAGGAAACTGACCCCTTAGTGTTTGGTACTCTGCCACATTCCCAGAATCCTCTGTCCTCTTGAGGATTATGAAAATTGGGAGTTCATAAAAGGAGATGATTGGAATGCCCATAACATTTGAAAGAATGATCTTATGAATGCATCATCAGTGTTGAATTGGTAATGGCTTTCTATTATTGTATTTATTCATTTTATGAATATTTATTAATCCATATAAAAATCACCATTATGTTTTCCTTTAGTTAGATTTGTTTCTTGTATCATCATCTTGATTAATCTTCTTAAATTCTTTTTTTTCCCCCACTGGAAATTAGGTATTACTGAAGTAAGTAAACTGCCATAAAAAATGTTTGAGATGTAGCAATATAGCCCATAAATCAATAACTGAATTGGTTTGGAAAAGCTATATGGTGATTAGGGTAGAAAGATAGTATAGAGATTTCAGCTGATTCACTACTTGGGAGAAGGATGACCTGGCCAGAGCTGGGGCCCATGGGAGTGAGGGATGCAGTAGGCACTCCCACCTTAAATCTGTGGTGAATCTGAAGCTGGCGATGTAAATAAAGCTGAAAATAGCTATGCAGGAGTTCTGAGATTTAAGGGGTTATAATGCCAGCTTTGGAGGCAGCTAGGGCAGCCAGTATTTGAAGTTAAGAGTCATGACTTCCGTGATCGCACATTGTCTGAGCAGCAGTCAGAAGATCTGACTAGGCCGGGTGCTGCGAGTACATTCAGAATCAGACAGTATTACCACTAAGTCTCCTTTAAAACCTTCTGAGCTATTCTCCTCTCTTCTTTTGTCTCCATGCCTTTGCTCAGTTGTACTTAGAAAGTCCAGTTATGACAAACAAGCAGGTTGACCTCCTAATGTATTCTTTACCAACCTCATCATGTGACAGCCACTTTGCTGCTGGCTTCCCATTTCCTGGACAGCTGAACAACCTCCACTGGATACTCAAAACTCCTGAAGCGTTCAAGTAGAGGAAGACCTTGGATATCAATTGGTCAACTAACTTCCAGAGGAGCGAGACTCAAGAAAAATCACTTCCTTGATCCTGAGTGTCCATGTGTAACTATAGTTGACCTAGAAAGCCCAAGAGTTTACTAGTTTTCTCCTGGAAACACAGCTGCAGTCCATGCATCCCTGATTCTGAATGTTGCACTCAGAGTGAGGCCACCTGTCCCTATATGTGTATTTTTTTTCTCAAAGAGCTGAGTGATTGCCTACAACAGCTGTGGGTATTTGTGTTTTATTTTTATAAGCCCTAAGCAACTGAGTGAAAAGCAAAGCCAATTATGTCATTGAGTCTTTTAATATGTATGAACAGAATTGCAGAAAACTGAGTTAGCCATGGCAAATGCATGGTTTATGTGGAAGAAGAAACATTGGATTTTACTGGTGAATCAGTGAACAAAACAGGCACGATGTTTGCTTTTTTGCAGAAAGACTATTTTTGTTTTGTTTATGTTCATTTAGACAAATGAACACACAAAATCTCTTCAAATCTTACAAACACTGAATTTATTAATACAAGATGGCAGAGGGAGCGTGATGGAGGGCTTGCTATTATACATACAAGTCTAACAGAGAGTTGGATTTTTATATGCAGTAACCGCTGCAGGTTTGTTAGCTCTTTGGGCTGTTTAAAATAGCTTTCCCTTTTTCTTTGAATTCTACAGAGTTTAAATATTACTGTAAAGTTCAACATCCATTCTGTAAACTTATAGCATCATAGCAGTAAGTCAAGAACTTTGATAGCTGGAGCCAGATTTTTGGCACTCATATCAAATGCCAGAGGGCCTATGGCCACTGGCTATCATCAGAGTCTTCAGGTCAGTGCAAGTGCGAATGCAGTCATATTTAGTATGCGTAGCATCTTATTTGGAACTACAAGTCTCTTGGATGTTTGAGTATACCACTGCATTTTTAGTGGTGGTGGTGATGGTGAATGATCACATTGGGGATATTAGGTGGAATTTCTAATCTTAATATGAAAACTCATAGCATCTATTTTAAAAAACTACTTTTTTAACACCTCCCCTTCCCTAAAAAAGTTATTGTGCCAAAATTTGGGATATTTTGTTTTCTTTTTCTTCTTCTTTTAAGGTGAATTCAGTTTGTTTCAGTTATGATTTTTCTCCTTTATTATAAAAATGATACTGAATTATTGTTTATAAAACTTTGGAAAATATTGAAAAACTAAAAATAAAAAAAATCCTATTTCAAAGGGCAAGTATTAGTATCTCCATTAGTGCTGGCCCAGGTTTGTATGTATATATGTGTTTGTGTGTGTAAGTATGTATGTGTATGTGTTTTCATAATTGAGACCATGTTGTGTATACAATTTTATAAAAAATTAAAAAAATCATCACTGTTGCAAGTTTTTTCCAATGTTATTACAAATCTCTAAGACTGTTCTTCTTTTACTGCTTCTCTTCCCTCTATTCTGTTCTTTAAAAAGTGTTTGTTGTCTTACTTTTTTTTTTTTTCATTTTTTTCTTCTTACCTCATCAAATACCATGAAGGAAAAGTTTACTTTTGGACAAGACTGCGTAATTGGGACTGAATTTCCCCTGAAGCTTATGAGGATATGGCAGCCAAAGAGGCCACAACAGTTCAAGTTTACAGAGAAATGGAGAAATGTTGGTCCAAGGGTACAAATTTCCAGTTATAAGATGAATCTGATCTGGAAGTATAATATTTAGCAAGGTGGCTATAGTTAATACTATGTTATATATGTAAACATTGCTAAGAGAGTAGGTCCTACGTGTTCTCACCACCCAACACAGAAAAGTGTAATTATGTGAGATAATGGAGGTGTTAACTAAACTTATTGTAATAATTATTTCACAATCTATGTACATGTATCAAATCATCACTTTGTGTACCCTAAACTTTTACAATATTGTTTGTCACTTATATCTCAGTAAAGCTGGACAAATAAATAAATAAATAGATAAACACAAATACATAAATGATGGATGGATGGATGGATGGATGGTTGGATAGATGACAGATAGGATGACTAGAGAAGTCTCTCTTAGAGTAGAAAGCCAATTACTAAATGTGGAAGAATTGATATTAGGAAATCTCCCTTTAGCAAAAATAATTAACACAAATGAATGTCACAACTAGTGTGTGAAAGTGAGGTGAAGAACGAGATTTTACATAGTTAAATGATCTCTACACAAAATATTTATTGATTACAAAGGGGGAATACTTTGCTTTGGACTTGGAAGGACCTGGAAAATACTGTCTTCACCATGGGAAGTTAACACCACGGGTAACAGGACTTTGGGAGAGGTGAGATGAACTACCTGCCCAAAGTAGCTTCAGTTATTGAGACTATGATCACACACACACACCAGGAGGTGGAACAAGATGTATTACTCACATGTTGAAGCTTTTGGGGGAGAGTAAGGTAGACTCACAAGCATGGCCTGAGAGATGGAGGGTGACTGGTTTGGGCTTTTATTTTGTTTAAGGGGTGGGGCTACAGGTGAGGGTTCCCAGGCAGCGGCCAGGGCTTGTGTGGTTTGAACTTCTCGCCTGCACCAAAGCAGGGATCATCTGGGCTTTCTTATCAGCTTGCCCAGATGTGGGGCCGGCCGGAGAAAAGCGAGGAATGACTTGAAAGTTGCCAGTAATCAAACATCAAAAATGGAATCTCTTTCTTTATTACACGAGGCAATTGGTGTCACGTTCCACCCAATAAGTGTAATGAGAAGAATATGTCTGTGATATTCTAGCCCAAACGTATATTACGTGGGTCTAATCATGAGAAACATCTGACGAATCTACTGTGCAGAAATGAGTTAACAGTGGGCCTTAGGAAAGTTCTTTCCTCAGAAAGCCCTACCTGCAAAATTGGCCTATTGGCATCTGAGAACTTGGATTTCAGGAGTGTTCCCACCACACTGAGAAGACCGGCTCACTGTGCCTGAACTGGTCAACGAATGTGGTTTGTGTGGAATCCCTGCTTTCCTTTTGGGAGTTTGGAATTTTTGTACCTATGAGGCAGAAGGTGCCTAATGTGATATGGTAGCCAAAGAGGCTCCAATAAAAGCCCCGGGCATGGAGCCTCTAATAAGCTTCCCTGGAAGACAACTTTTCACATGTGTTATTACAACTCACTGTAGGGGGCATTACATGTGCTGTCTGTGACTCCACCGGGACAGGAATCTTGAAAGCTTGCATGCGGTTTTCTCTGGACTTTGTCCACTGAGTCTTTTCCTTCGGCTGGTTTTGCTTTGTGTCCTTTGGCTGTAAGAAATCATAGCTGTAAGGATGGTAATATGCTCAGTCCTATAATTTCTCCTAACAAATTATCAAAATTGGGGGTGATCTTGGGGGACCCTGACACATCCGCATAAAAAGACATTCTATAAAATGATTGTCCTATAATCTTAAAAAAAGTCAGAGTTATGGAAGTCAAGAAAGTCATACCAAACCAAACCACACAAACCAAAGCAAACAGAACAAAATAAAAACACAGAAAGTCATACCAACAGGGAACAATGTGAGATCCTGCACTAGATCCTTCACTGAAAAGGGTATTTTGGGGATATAGAAATGGTGTATATACAGTGTACTTGTTTGTACATAATTGGCTGATGGGTCTATTAGGAGTTCTTTGTGCCAACCTAGAAGTCACATTAGGTGGTGAACTTATTATACATCAAGTTGACAATGCACTGTAGAATTGTATGCCTGAAACCTATGTAATCCTTGCTAACAGATGTCACCCCAATAAGTCTAACAATAAAAATGAATTTAAAAAAAAAATAAAACTGTTTCAAAATAAAATATTGAAAAAATTCTGAAAGCATATTTTTATTGGCTACATAATATTCTACTTAATGTATCTACCATAGTTTCCTTAGCTCAATGGTTCTCAATCCTAAACATGACAACCACTTGGAGATTTAAAAAATATTTTCATGCCCAGATCCCATCCCCAGAGATTTTGATTCAGTTGTTCTGAATGAAGCAAAGCCTCATTATTGTAAAAACAAAATTCCCCAAGTTATTCCAATATGGAACCAGAAGTGAGAACTTCCAGACTAGGAAAACTACAGTAGTAATCAATCCCTTAATGTTATGTAGGTTGTTTCTACCTATAATTTCAATAAGAATCTTTGTCCATAAAGCTTTTCCCTTATTTTCAATTATATTTAGTATCAATCCCAGAATTTGAAGGGTATGAATGTTTTGGTCTTCTACTGTAATTTTAAAAAATCGTTTTCAAAACCAAATTGTTTTTGTTTATTTTACTGTATTCTTATTTTACTGTATTCAAGTACATCATTTCAGCATTTAAAAAACATGTTCTCTTGTTTTAATTTTTATTTCTTTGACTTCTTTAGAGGATGAAGTATTTCCAATATCTGTTGCCCACTATGTTTTCTCTTTTGGAAATGATCTTTACATCCTTTTATCTATTGAGGTAACAGCCTTTCTCTGATATTTTTCTATAAGTGCTTTATTATAGTCATTGCGGTATTTAGCCAGTTTGTGGTTTGCATTTCAATTTTGATCATTTTACTCTTTAAGAGAAAGAACATTTTCTTGGGAATCAGAAAATCTGCTGCTTCAGCAAGTGTTGGTAAATTCAAGGCTAGTTCTATATCTGGAAGGAGTCCCTAAAACAGAGGAGGAAGAGCATATGCAAGCTCGGGCTAAGGGGTTCTGCGTTGTGTGTTCTGGAGGTATTTTTGGGGTGAGAAACATGTATCAAAGCCAATATGGTTTATGTTCTTCTTAATCCTACGACCAGATGCCCTGTTTTGAGGACTCCAGTAGAGTCAATGACACACACTAGAGCTATTTTTCTCCTTGGTCATAGAATATTTGAAAAATATGATACTAAATTAATTGTAACACAGTCTTGAAAATGAAACCTTGCTCAAAAAGTGAATTCAGATGCTAAGTGTTTTGTGGGTTGGCAAAAACATAGGAATGAGCAGATTGTGCTGTTACTGAGAAAGATATTCTGGGCTAACCCCTGTCGTAGTCACTGCAGTATTAGTGTCTCAGGACAAGAACACATCAATGATGTTATTTCAGAAAATGCTATTAAAAAACACGCCGAAGGAAAATAAGGAATTGTACACAGACCTGAAAACCCTGGGGTAGCCTGCCAAAACCCAATCACCCCATCCAGGGTAGTAGAAGGCTTCAGCCACATGGGGGAGCTCAAATCTCACTTCCCTCAGCTACCACTCCACCCCCCAAAGAGGTTGACAGCAGACATTGGATCTATCAAGTCCAGGAACACAGTTTAAGGCACCTTTCTGGGGCCTGGAACTTTCTTTGTGCTAAAGGAGAGGTGAAACCCGGTGGCAGAATTTCTTTTGGACTCCTCATTTGGTAGGGTTCTCTCTCTTTGATTGGCATTTTAGGAAAACTGGTTTCCCATGCAGTTGGGGTGATAAAAGAAGGCTCTGCTTAGACGGAGGTGCCACTGCCCTCCCAGAAGGTGGTGACGGGCAATGGTTTCTAGAAATTAAGAAAAGCTTTTCTTTCCTTCCTTGATTTAATTGCAATTTGATTGGAATTGTCTCTTTTCTCCATCAGAGCCAAACAATGAGGATGACAGCAGGCCAGGCAACAAAAATCCTTTGGGTAATGAGACAGAACTGATTGTAATGGGTTAGGAATTAGTTTCAAGGGTAAAAAAAAAAGAGGCTCATCTCAAAACAGACAGAGCCCCTCTGTAGAGAATTTTGGACTAATGGTGCCAGCATTTGAGGATAGGAAAGTGTATTCACAGTCCAAGTATTTTGTTTTCCTTTTTATCTCCTGTTTGTCAACCTGGGCTGAGATAAATTCTGATAATGGCATGGAGTTTGGAGCACTAGAAGCATCCAATAAACCAAAGCTATAAAATCCATCACTAAACAGATGAAGAGGAGTAAGAGATCTCTTTCCTTCTCACTCCCTCCCTGTCCATCCCTCCCTCCTTCCCTCTCTTCTTTCCCTCCTTCCTTCCTTCCCACCTTTCTTTCTTTTGTTCGTTCATTCTCTTTTCCTTTTGGGTATGGTTCCATGTATGATATATTAATAATGGATTTTCCTTTAAAAATTAATTTTAACTATATAAGTGATTCTTGAATAGATTCTCCTTCCAAAACTCCAGATGCCTACAGATAAAGCTGCTACAAAGTCCTTTTGGACTGCTCCGCCACCACCCAATGCCTACTGCAGGCACTGGCCCAGAGTAATTGCCGGAGGGACTGGAGCTGGATTGCCTAGGCTGAAATTTAACTGTGCCATCTCACTGCCTGTGCAACTTCAGGCAAGTTACTTAACCTGTCTGTGCTTAAATTTCCTTACTTGGGGAATGGAAATACTAATACCTAGCTCATAGGCTGGTTTTAAGGATTAAATGTATAATATATGTAAAACACTTACACATCATATCACATTAGTAAGAGCTTGATAAATGTGAGCTACTATTACATCACTTCTCACTTATAACACATACTTCTCCCCAGTTCCCAGAGGAAACCATTATTATGAGTTTTCAGAATATTGCTTTAGTATTATTTGTATGTGAGTGTATGTGTGGGCTTGACAAAATGATGTAATATTGTACATATTATTCTTTACTTTATTTCAGTTAACAATGATGTTTTGTGATTTATCTATGTAGACACGAATGGATCTAGCATAGTCCTTTTAACTGCTATAAAATACATAACGTATATCTATAATTTCTTTAGCTGTTTCCTTACTGATGGGCAGTTAAAATGTTACTAATTCCTGTCAATTAGAAACAGTGCTAACAGTGCATGGAATCTTCACATATGAGTCTGTGTCATACTGTGCGCATGTGCCAAAGTTTCTCCCAGATAGAAATCTGCATGTGGACCTGCTCGGTGGTTGGGGCTGTACAATTTGGTTGAATGAATTTCTATCACTGCTAGCAGAATCTGAGAACACTCACTTCCTCAAAATCTAGCAATAGCTCATAAATAAATTTAAATAGTTGTGCCAGTCCAATGGAGAGAAATAGTATGTCACAATTGTTTTAATTTGTATTTCCATGGTTTCTGGTGAAATTGAGCATCTTTTTTGTGTTATTATTGGCCGTTAGTACTTCTTTCTCTGCAGATCATCTGTTCATAAACCTGTTCTCATTTCTTTATATTGTTAGTCTTTTTCTTTCTCTATAAAACAATCTTTTGTCAAATATGTGACAAATACTTTCTCGTAATTGGTTTTGCTTATCTTTTAGCTTTGTTCATGGAGGCTTGTATCCTATGGGCCTAATGTGGACATACCCGAGTGGGTCAATCGTTTCTGTTTGGTTATCATTTTGCTTTTAGCATCTTATTTAAGAAAACCTCTTTACCACAACTTTGTAAGGATATTGAGATATATGTACTTGTGTTTGCTCAGGGGCAGACGAAGAACTACAAACAGGAAGAAAGATTCGAAATTCAAACACAAAAACGCTCTAACCAAAGGCAAGAGGCAACCTGCTGAGCAATGCGTAATGCTCAAACGCACATTTACTGCAAGACTAATGCACATTTTAAAGAGGAAGAAGGGAAAGAGACCAAACAAGTGTTGCTTGGGCTGAGGAAGAAGAGGTCTGGAACATGGAGAAGACCAGGACTAGCTTTGAAAATATGTATTTGCCTTGAGCTCGAATGGAAAGCAAACATAATGGGACGGATGACATCCATCAAACAAAGAGAGTAAGCCTACATGTTGGAGAGGAGGAATGGGAGTAACTTAGGAACAGGTGGAAGTTTGGTAAGAAACATCTAACTCTACCTGAAAGAAATGGAGATTCCCCGTGGGGACATGGAGATGGAGCACAGCTGCATGGAACTGGGCTGTGCTGCTGTAGAAAAAGAGGCACAGAAAGCAACATTTCTGCGGGCCTCAAAGAAAGCTAAAGAACACATGGGAGAAGACATATTGCTTTTTTCTGTACCTAATGGCTTAAAAATTGTAACCAATGACAACTCCAGCTCAGAAATACACTGATGGAAGAAATACACTGATGGATTCTCCAGCTGGCAGGTTTGTGGAGCCTAAAGGAGATGTAACCAAGGAAGTAAGGTTGTTAGAACTAAAAGAACCTTAGAGTCTAAAACAGCCATGTCTTCAGCGTGGGTGACATCACAGGACTTGAACAAACAAAGAAACAAACCAATGGCATTTGGTAAGAGAGAGAGGTGAGCAGAAAATGGGGACTATGGGAAATATAAGACCAGGCACACGGAGGGCGTGGAGGTGGCTCTTGTAAATGGGCCAGCACTGTAATGAGAGAGAACCGTACTCTCAGACGGGGTTCCAACTCAGTTCAACGTTTGGGCAGGGGAGTTCCCTGATGGTGTAGTGGCTTAAGGCTTCAGCGCTGGCGCTGTCAGCACTGCGGCCTGGGTTCGATTCCCAGCCAGGGAGCTACCCACATACCAAAAAGCAAAAAAAAAGCAAAAAAACAAAACAAAACAAACAATGTTTGGGCACCAGGAGCACAGGAATGAATATGAAAGCAAACTGAGAAATTTTAAAGATGCAGAATGAATACCAATACAATGAAAAGGACTTTAGAAAGCCCTGGGGACTGAGGATGTAAATTTCTTAGTCATGCAGGGGGAGGGACAGTCTACAGCAGTTAAAGTTTTCAATAAAATTTGGAATTTATATCACAATCTCTTGATGGCATTTTTTTCTGAATTTAAGGTCGTAAGGGTTGATAGGATGGACACGGGAAAACCCTAAGGATTCTCCTGGCAATGCTTTTGCTCTTTCCCTTCTTCCTCTTTAAAATGTGCATTCGTCTTCCAGTAAATGTGCATTTGAGCATTATGCATTACTCAGCGGGATGCCTCTTGCCTTTGCTTAGAGCGTTTTTGTGATTTTGGAAGCAGGGCCATGCTTAAGCAAAAATCTGATGTTCTTCAACTTCCGACTCCTGATCTACAGATTTATCTATAATTACTCTCTTTTATTTTCTTTATAGACTTCCCCATCAAGTGATGCTGTGAGTGTATCCTTAAAAATTTCCCGTCTGCTCCAAACTTAAAAGATATAGCGATAGAAAGAAAAAAAATAACGAACAGTATCTAAACATCTTTATGGGACAGAAATGGAAACACTCAGCAGTAAGCTGAGACCGCAGCACAGCCTGTTGGGCTGTTGGTCCAGAAATAGGCAAAGTGAAGAGACTGCCTCCTGCAGAGGAACGAAAACCAAAATGGCCTGAATGTGGGGAGGGCACGGAGCCAGCATCAGTGTCAAAGCAAAGGCTACCTGGGCCTGCTCTGACCATGAAAGGAGGTTGAAACAGCTCTGATATTTGCTTGCAGCTGTGACTTTATAAAGCTGAGTGCCTGCTGGGGACAGGAGGAAGTAGAACAAGTCCAGGGGCAAGACCAGTTTGGCTCAGTAACCAAAATAGCCCCATCACCCTGCTCTTGGAGCTGTCCCTCCAGTGTCAAACCCGGCTCTGGGCTTGGGTGGTGGGTCTCCCTGGGGACCAAATGGAGGCAACTGCCAAACTTAGCCATAGAAAGGAGTGGTCACAGAGAGCATAAACAAGGTAAGACAAAACAACAACAAAGACCAATCCCAGCCAAGATCAGCCTTACCAACCCAAATATAAATTCACCATTAGGAAAAGTACCACTAAAAAAGATCATCCATAAAACAATCAAATGAATTCTCTTCCAGTGAAATGAAAAATAATAGAAACATATCAAATGATTTTGAAAAATTATGTTCTAGATCTTCAAAGAGATCTTTAAGACCAAGAAATTACGAAATAGAAGTTGGCAGATCTAGTAGACTACAAAAAAGTAGAAATTTTGAGAATGGAAATAAAGTAAATGAAATAAAAAAAGTTAATGGGATAAGCACTACATTGGACATAGTAAAAAATGCTCTAGGGAACTGGAACTAAATATTACAAATAATGTTATATTTTTTCCTCTTCCTTTAAGTCTTGTACATGAAGGTGCTCTTTATTTAGATCAATCCCCATTTCTCACCTTTCTCCCTTTCTCATTCTGTGTACTCTTTCTACACAACTTATTTCTTTCCTATGGCTCCACTTTCTTCCTCTAGGCTCAGGACATGAAAATATTAGTTTCAAGAATAATTGTGTAATTACGTATAATTGCAAACACGGTAGATGATACATGGACCCCTATAGCTTTTATTATTGGATAGTTTGCTGGAATAGTGAAGCTGTTTTTCAGCCACTATAATGCATCACACTTGGTACAAATTGGCTTCCAGTCTCTCCTGACTCTCTGCAATGGGCACTGTGATGATAAGCTGCAGAGGCTCTAAGTGTTTTCATGACACATAAGTTATACCGATAATACTATTCTGACAACCTCACCTCCACTTTCTTGGTGTGTTCCCTTCATAAAATTGATTTTGAATTTTGAAAATTGCCTACAAGACTCTGGCCTTAACTGATATGCACCACTTTTCTTATTTATTTTTATTTTTTCAATTGTATGTGACATATAATATTGTATTGTTGTCAGGTATACAGCACAGTGATGAGATATTTAGATAACTTGCAAAATCCTTATTCCAATACATCTGGTTCCCCTCTGACACCAGGCATAGTTATTACAGTGTTATTGACTGTATGTCCTGTGCTGCACGTTACATCCCTGTGACTATTTTGTGACTATGAATTTGGACTTCTTGATTTCTTTCCCTTTTTGATCCCTCCCTCCCACTCTCCTCCCATCACTCCAACAAATCTGGTACCCATCTGACACCACCCAGAGTTATTGCAACATTATTGACTATATTCCCACGTTATACCTTCTATCCCCATAACTATTACTTTGTAACCACCAAACTGAACTTCCCAATCTCTTCCCCTTATTTCACACCCTCCCCCAACCCTCACATCTGGCAACAAACCAAATGTTTTCTATGTCTATGAATCTATTCCTGTTCCTACTTATTTATTTTCTTCTTTGGATTTCACCTATAAGCAAAGTCAACTTGCATCTGTCTTCCTCTGTTTGACACTCCACCCAGTGCAATACCCTCCATGTCTTTTGATTGGAGCTTTTTATACATTTAAATGGAAGATAATTATTGATGTATAGCTATTGACATTTTATTGTTCATAATTTTGCTTCCTCCCTGCCACACTTCATCTTAAAGCAGTCTCTCTAACATTCCTTTTGATACTGGTTTGGTGGTGGTGAACTCTTTTAGCTTTTTCTTGTCTGGGAAGCTCTTTGTTTGTCCTTTGGTTTTGAATGATAGCCTTGCTGAGTGGAATAATCTTGGTTGTGATATGCACCATTTTGAGGATACTTCATCCTTAGAGTTCAATTAAGGAGGTAGACCCTACCTCAAAGAGTTACAGTTGCTGAATGACCAAGAAAACAACTTCAAATGCTAGTAGAATAGGCCTTTACAATTTATTGGACTATGTATTCACATGCAGCTAAGAAAAAGAAACTTGGTTAATGGGTAGAATTTTATATCAAACTGAATGATTGGACTGTACCCAGTAGTCTGATGACTAGAATTGGGAATGTGTCGGGGGAGATGCTTCTGGTGCATTCCCAAACTTCCTACTTCCTTCTCCTTTTCTAACAGAACCTTGATTTTGGCAATGTACTTAGTCTGAAGAAGGATTCTCAAATAAGACCCATGGTCTAAGAAGCCAATTGTGACAATCTTGTTCTTTGCTTTCCAGCCCCTTTACTCATCCTTAGAGGTGGCTATGTGACACAGTTCTAATAAATAAGAGGAGACATGTGTTAGTGCTGCTCCTACCTTATTTCCTCCTGCCTTGAACTTGATATTTGAAAATTTGGCAGAAAACTTACTACCATGAGGGAAAGACCAATAGAATCATTGAAATATCAGCCCTGACATCATTAAGCCAGGCAAATGCCAGCAGTAGCTTCCCAGTTGCCATTTTGTTAAGTGAGAAAAATAAGCTTTTACCCATATACTGTTAGCTCTTCACAGTTCTATCTAATATAGTGTGGAAATAAAATAGCTCCTTTAATCTGTATTTTGAAAGATTAAAATGACAAGGTCAATTCTAGGCTTAAATAAAAGCAGTACATTAACTGACCAGCACTGGTGAAGAACATACACTCATAAAAAAAGGAGGTAGGAAACACTTCCCTCAGAACTATTGCTAGAGGAGTTTTTGAACACATACGCCAATCAATGTAAACATTTGAACTCCAATGATACCTAGATTGAATTATGTGTTTCTTAAATATTTAAACCACTATATTTTATAGAAAAGGGGTCCTTCAGAATGGAAGAAGCATATAATAATTAGAGAATTGAACTGAATGTGAATGTGTTGGGGCTGTCTTCCTAGTCACTCATTAATGTAATCTACTGGCTTGCTTATTATTTTTATTTTAAAATAACTTTAAGCTTATAGAAATGTTGCAAGATTAGTACAAAGAACTCTCATATACCTTTCACCCAGTTTCATCCATTGTTAACATTTTGCTACATTTTCTTTATCATTCTTTCTATATAGAAACATAGATATAGATACAAATATTTTTGAACTATTTGAGGATAAACTGTAGACCTTCTGTTTGTTTACCACTAAATTGTTCAGTTTGTATTTCTAAAGAAAGTGGAAATTCTTTTACATAACCATAATACAGCTATCAAAATCAGGTAATAACATTGATAGAATATATCATCTGGCAGAAGTAATGCCCTTTTTAAGTAGTTAAAATATTGTTATGTTACAGAATTACATGTTTATGATTTTGTAATAATATATTCGGTATAGATTACCAGCTCATAAAAAGGTTGTGACTTCTGCTGGACCCTGTATTATTATAGAAATCTGTAGATCTGATTTTCATTTTGGCAATTGTTCAGGATCACTTATTGTATTTAGTTCCCACGAACCTGCTAACTTTATAATTAAAAAGCCCTGTGTTAATTTGCTTAGGTTACTATACATAACCATAAAATAAGATATGCCATATTGAATCATATCCACTGTCTGTCCCGCTCGTTATGGTGGGAATTGAGAGAGGTGATTTGCAGGAGTGTGGATGTCCTTAATGTAAGTTCTTAATATGCACTGACATTTCAAACATATGTACTTTAAAGAGTCAAATGATTCCACAAGTTTTCTTATTAAAAATAACAACTTCTACCTTGACTTTTAAAATTTTCTGCATTTCTCCTTCCTCAGAAGCAAATATATTAACTATTTTATCTGAAGTGATTCCCCTTTCTTCCTTTCTTCCTCCCTCCGTTTGCTAATACATACACTATTGTTTATCTTTAGGCTTTTAACCAATTCATTTTACATTAATAAAGAATGAAAAGTTTAAGATTTAATAGATTTTAACCAATGTGTTTCAGCAGAGTTAGCTAGGCCTAAATGAAGTATCTTTTATTAATACAGAACTGCAGGACGTATTTAGACATCAGAGGCTCAATTATCTAAAAAGAGTTCTTAGGGAAACAAAAATCTTTCCATTTCATTCTGTAGCTGCTCCTTAATACCAGAAAGTATCCTTTCTTTTTTTTTGGCATCCTCTTTTTTCTGTCTAGCTCAGGACATATTACAGACGCACTGGATGCTTTACAGACAGGCTGAAAGTTCTTGCTGTGACTGATCAAGTTGGAATCCCTGAGAAAAATTACTGAACTTAGCCAGCCCAGAATTATATCCAGCCAAATAGTTACAGCACTCTATTTTTCACATGTATTAAATTAATATTTTAGCTATCTTGGATGTAAGTTGAGAGAACATTTGTTTGCATCATATTCTGTAAATACTTGACTCAAATATAGTATGTTGAATGTCCAGTTTTAGTATCTGTGACAATTTATTTTTTTTAACTCTTACACAAAAGAGAATATACTTTATGTCAAAAATGAAACAAAACAAAACAAAACAAAACCTTATACTCAACAGCATATATTTTAGGAACTAAGACTTTTTATGATCTAGAAGCATCCAAGCTCTTTTGGAAATGTCAGAATAAATGTCACAAATGTTGATATTTGTTCATTAGAGTATTTTCGTTGATCTGGCATACAATATTCTGCCAAAAATGGGACCACATTTTTTTGTGATTTATTATTAAAATATTTTAATAAAAAAGCACTGGACATCTGTACTTCTCTTTTTTTATTAATCTGCTTAATTTGCAAAAAGCATATAAATAGTTAAGCAGAAAAATGACATCACAGCAGCTTGTTATCATGTTTTTCTTAATTAAAAGCCACAGAATTGCAGTACCAAGATTTAGTTGTCAAATATAACACAAATTTCTAAAATAAAATGTTGGCTTCAGTAGACTTGCACATCTGAAATAATTTTAAACTTTGTTTTAGCTGGATTCTTTACAATGTCCAGGAAGAGGTTAGCACAGCCGGTACCTGAAATTGTCTTTCCCACAAGAGCTGCAATAGAAAAGACAGATGTGGCTCTTTTTCCAGTAAAGCCAAATTTGGCATCCACTTACACTTTCCTTCAACCTAAATAATTATACCTTTCAATCATGTTGACGATCATATGGAAACATCCCTCAAAAAAAACAACCCCACCTTAGCCGACCATAAAATTATAAGACCTTAAACTATCTTTCTATCAAATGTGAGGTGAAGACGTGATCAGAATTGGGGAGGAGAGGAGGTAGGGCTAACGTATAACTTTTTATTAAAAAAGACTTTTAACCCACTTTAAAATGTTAACATCTGAGTTTTCTGAGAAACCTAATAAGCGTTTGATGCCCTGGGTTAGGGATATGCATGTTATGAACTGTCAGGAAATGATTACACGGTGCAGGAGGCTGGGTCCTGAGGGAAGACGACTGTCAATCAAACCTACCTGGCAGTGGGAGTGGTCAAAGAAGGTTTGTCAACTGGGATGTTTTAAGCTGTTTGCTCTGCTGCAGTGAGATGAAATCCTTCATTTTTCTAACACTTGAGTAAAGCCTGCTACCTCCATAAAAATCAGAATGTTGATAGAGAGAATGAATGAAAAAGTTAACAATGTTTTGTTCTGCGTAGGTGCAGGATTTAGGATATGATCTCGATGGGATTTCTAAAAATTATATAACTTAACTTTCTTCCTCATTCCTTTCCAGATTATGAAAAAGGCCTCGGTATGAGAGACGGACAAAAATGTAAAAAACAAAAGGTAGTCTTTCAGACTGACTTTCCGGACATCAACCTATGATTTTGTTGAACACACGTCTTCTTAACCTAGTTCTTATGTTACCAAAAGCAGCAAACAAACAAACCCCTTAAATAGTATATGTTACATTATAAAACTGATAACCCAAATGATATGGATTCAAACAAAAACACACACACAATAGTCACAACAGTATAAATAAATGCAAGGGTGAGTGAATGTACTCTCTCTAGTGATGTAGAACAAGAAGACATTTTACACTCAATCCAAAAGTTTAAATTGCTTGTACATAGCCAAAATATAGGATTACCACCAATTCCATCAAATTAGCAAATGTAGCCTTAAGTAGCTAAAAATTGAATTCCCAAATGTAATATATTCTTGGAGAGTAACAACTCCTAGACATAAATAACAGCTCACTTATGTAAAACTACATGCTCCTGAGGAATTGATATGTTGTCTTGGACCATCTCTTCTTCTAGATTCAGCCAAGATAATACATCTAATCAGGTCCACACAGCTCATCAAGAAATGGCTAGAAAAGGGTGAAATTTTTTTCATGTTCCCATCAGTACAAAGTAAAACATAGCATGCTTTTTGATGGGGTCAAAAACTAATACAGTACATAGTTTTGATGCAGTGTAAAATTAATCTAGAATATAATAATTGATTTCAGTTTTCTTATTATTCTAAAAATTTTAAGAGAAAAAAGAATGCTGGTTTTTTATTAAGCAGGTATTGTGTGCTGGAGAGCACATTTAATTTCTAGGAACTTAGAAAAAGAACAGATATACCCAATAAACACAAACAATAAGTTACAAATTGTCCCTTAGTATTAAAGACAAGAAACAGTATCAGTACACAAAACAGTATTTTAAAAGAAAGTGTAACCTACTTTTACTGTCCCAGGCTAATTGGGCCCTGTCTGGTATTTCTTTGTGTGCACATGGCCACCCAAAGCCTGTCTGCTAATTACATCAATGCTCTGGCAGCACAATAAGCAAGCAAGTTGCCTCCCATCTATGTACAGCTGCTCCTCAGGACACATTTCCTGTAGTCAGGGATGGAAATTGTTGGAGGAGGTGTTTTTCTCTGCCTCCTCACCAAAGGAACATAGCTACTTGGGTGGACGTAACTCCAGGAGGTGTAACTGTGTGTGCATGCCTCAAAAAATAAAGCAAGAAATGCAGAGCAACAAAGACTCTGTCAACAGATGGTATACACAGAAATACTTCCACACCACCGGAAACACTGCTAAATAGACAGGCAAAATAGGTTCTTTGACTGAAATAACCAACAATACCAAATAGAAAAATAAAAAGAACAGCTAAAGTCAAAATTCCAATTTCATGCAATGGAAACAGGTTAAGTACTACAAAGGATAAAAGGTAAAATTCCTTGCTTCATGTATATAAAAACAGGACCTCTCTCCCATTACAGAGAATAAAAGCTCTTATCAATGAAAAAGAAAAAGGAGACTTTCAAGGGTAGTAGGTCTAAAGTTAGACTCATCAGTCACATTATGGTTAATGGCACTTGTGTACATGTGAGCTAAATGCATCAAGCTGGCTTTCCAAGGTGTTCGGCCCAATGGGGAAGGGAAGGGGGCAAGGAAGCAAAGAACCACTGAAATATTCAGCTGCCCTCTGCTTGTGAATTTCTGCAGAACAAAAAGTGTGCAAGAGAATTATTTAAATAATTTTTAACCTTCCAAATAAATAAAAATAACTGTAAAGCAGATGCCCCTACTTTTTTTTGCTTTTTGGTATGTGGGTAGCTCCCTGACTGGGAATCGAACCCAGGCCGCAGCACTGACAGCGCTGAAGCCTTAAGCCACTACACCACCAGGGAGCTCCCAAAATCTCTCTCTCTTTTTTTTTTTTCCTTTACCCCCCCCCCTACTTTTTTTGCAATAAAAACCAAACACTGAAATGGGGTGGGGAGCAGGGTGTAGTTAAGCATCGACTTATAAAGAAACCCCACAAGTCAACTTGGTACAGGTTTAGTGAGAGAAAGGAGGTTCTATTTCCCAGTGTTTCTTTCTATCCTAGTTGTGCCCATATTCCAGCAGCAAGCTAGACCATCTCTATGATCACTGTTAGCTGCTGCTTTTGGTATTTACCTTCATGTATCTAAATAAGCATATAGTACTACCTAATCTATGGACTTACTGTTATGAAAGTTACTGTGACTGATGTGAACACACCCATATGTCCAACCTCCCAATATAATTATATCGTAATTTTGGTTAGATTAATATTTGGAGTGTATGTTATTATTGCTATTAAATGCTATTGGTAGCTGATATTATATGATAACTTTTCCTTTTCTGCTCAAATTTGCTTTCCTTAGATTTAATACAAATCTGGCTTTTTATGTTTGTACATATCACTAATTCAAGACCATATTCCTCCAGTTGTGTTAAGTCTCTATTTAGTATATTCAGATGTATTAGGTCTTTTATCAATTCAACCTCTTCTCAGAAATTTCCTTCAGAGCCCTCTGACCTTCTTTGACGTGGTCCAGTTGCTCCCTTCTCTCTGGGGACTATTGCCATCTAGGCATCTATGGATCTTAGTAAAACATGTTGAAGATGAGAAAGACAGCAAAGAGACATTGTATTTTTATTGTCTTTGTGTCGATTAAACAGTATCTTATTTCTAGAAATGTTTTAGATTTAAAAATTGACATAACTGGAGTTGTATGGGACGGAGAGAGAAGTCACTATGTGTAATAGTACAGAAAATGTCAAAGTTTACTGCTGTTCTCAAGTTAAAGTGACTGCAGACTAGATTAAGAAAATGGAGTTAAATGGGGTCTTTTCAAGCTTACAATGAGTCTTAGTCTCACTGATGTTTTTGTGAAAGATTTTTTTCTTATATGCTAATTAGATCCACCCCCACTTAGACTTACTTAATCTTCTATTTTGAAATAAATTCTACCAAGTATCTCCTAATGGTTGAATTTAGAATAAAAAATAATTTTATTGCTGTTATCAACCTAAAATTAATATTTTTCATTGTGTGTAATTGGAAAATGCAGAAAAGTAGGGAAGAGAATGATAATTGCCCCAATCTAATTATTCCAAGACTACCACATATATCATTTTGGGACTTTCTTTTCTAAACATAAATATACTTTTTACAAAAGTTTAATAGTTGTAATTATACTATGCCTCTTGGTTTTTTTTTACTTACTATTATACACATTTTACATCTCACTAAAGATTCCAAAAACATGATTTTACTAAAATATTTTATGGTTATAAAAATATATCAGTATTACTGTAGAAAATTTTAAAAAATACAGAAAGGTAATGAGAAGAAAACAAAAATTACCCAATATTTCACCCCCAGTGGTCATTTGGCCATTTAAAAAATATTGATATGTATGTATATATAGAGAGTGCAAAAAAATGTATCCACACTTTAAGAAAGGAAAAAACTGCATTAAAATTGTAATAATATATACCGACAAAAAAAGATAAGTACAGGTCACATTTGACTTCTGCAATTATAAGAGGTGCTATAGTAGTTACCATCAGTGTCCAGACACTTCTGATTATGGCAAATTATGGCTTGAGCAACTTTGACCAAAGGGTCCACTTATATCCCTGTGCCTGCCCTTTTGCACATCACACACAGTACCATGTGTCTCAAACTTATCATGAATGCATGCAATTGTTAGGCGTATTGGAGTTTCTGTTGCATAATAACACATTCATTGTCGTTGTACTTCCACAGTGTTCTCAAATTTCAAATACCACTTCAAAATGGTCTCGTGCTCCTCAAACAACAACCGGGGTTCTGCCATTTCCTTTGACTGTCCTGCCTGTTACATGGTGACGCATTCATTTGATTAATGCCATCTTTTGAGCAAACATCATACTACACATTGCTACCATAATTCAATTCAACTTCAAAAAGTAATACGTAGATAACATCTCTTAAAATATGTATACATTTTTTGGCACACCCAGTGTATTTAAAAAGATTAAAATTATAATTCATACACCATTATGTATTCTGTTCCTATCACCTAATGCTGCCATGTAAGCATTTTCCTATGGCATCAAATCTCTTTGTAAATGAAATTTTAAAAGTTTTATAAAATTCCATCATATGACAATATACTTAATGCCTTGTTGTGCAAAATAATGCTATGATGAATATCTTTTTTAAAAAAAATTATTGGGGTGACATGGATTAGTAAAATTACATAGGTCCCAGGTGTATAATTCTACATTACATCTTCTATGTGTTGTATTTTGTGTTCACCACCCAGAGTCAGTTCTCTTTCCATCACCATATATTTGTGTCCCTGTCCCTTCTCCCCACCTCCCCCCTTATCCTCAGGTAACTACTAAATTATTGACTGTGTCCCAGAGTTTTGTTGTTTTGATGCTTTTGATTTTAGGTCAACATTCAAACTAAATTTCTCCATCCCTTTCCCTTATTTTACCCACTCTTCCATCCCTCCTCCCATCTTAAAGAAGTCCCTCTAACATTCTTTGTGGTACTGGTTTGGTGGTATTTTTTTAACTTTTTCTTATCTGAGAAGCTCTTTATCTGTCCTTCAATTTTGAATGCCAGCCTTGCTGGATACATTATCCTTGGTTGTAGATCCTTGGTTTTCATCATGTTGGATATTTTTTGCCAATCCCTTCTGGCCTGTATAGTTTCTGGTGAGAAATCAGCTGAGAATCGAATGGGTGTCCCTTTATGAGTTACTACTTGCATTTCTCTTGCTGTTTTTAGAATTTTCTGTTTTTCTCCAACTTTTGCTATTTTAATTATGATGTGTCTTGGTGTGTTCTTGTTTGGGATCATCTTGTTTGGGATTCTCTGTGCTTCCTGGACTTGTATGTCTATTTCCTTCACCAGGTTAGGAAAATTTTCAGTCATTATTTCTTCAAATAATTTCTTCATCCTTTGTTTTTCCTCTGTCCCTTCACCTATGATTCTGATATTCCTCTGCTTAAAATTGTCCCAGAGGAATCTCAAATCATCTTCATTTTTCTGGATTTTCATATTTATCTGTTCTAAATAGGTGTTTTCTGCTGGCTTTTCCTGTAAATCACTGCTTTGTGCTTCTATTTTATCTAATTTAGTGACTTTTATTCTGTTCTTTATTTTAGTTAATGTAATCATTATTTCTCTCTGGTCCTTTATAATGGTTTATAACTCTTCTTTAATGCTTGCTATCTCTCTGTTGAAATTATCATTCAGTTCCTTAAGCATTTTTATAATCATTGCTTTGAGCTCTGTTTCTGATGGATCATCGTCCCCATCTCTTTAATTCTCTGGTTTCTCATAGTGCAGTCTCTCTGGACCCTACCAGCTGCAGTATCTTTGATGTTCACTGCTGATACTGGGTGGGCAGAGGTCTGTGTGCGAAGGGCATTTGTGGCTTTGTTTTCTTCCTGTGGCTCTGGGGGTTGTGCAGGGCATTTGGACGTGATTGTGCCTTTCTGTTCTTGGTTTGCCCCATGCACAGATTCTGCCCTGAGCCTTGGGGTCAGTTCTGTTTGCTGGACTTTCAAACCATGCTGGTTGTGAGCCTAGAAACACGTGTGCAGCCCCCTATGTCCTTCTCCTTCCCAGCTAGAACATTCACGCTGCATCTCCTCACTGCCTAGTTGCTTTCCCTCCTCCGGGAACTGGAGTGAAGTCCGGCCACTGCAGTTTGCAGACCTGGTCTGAAGCTCCTGAGCCCAAAGCGAGGTGGATGCAGTATCTCATGCTCCACCTGTGGGCCTCCTTTCTTCTGTTTTGTGGACTGAGTGAGGCCTGGGGCACTCTCCCACCACCTTCTTCCTCCTCCCTCCCCTAGCAGTAGAGTTCCAAGTGGGGACCTGCGTGGCTGCGTCCCTGCTCTTCCCTTTATTTCTTCTTTGTTTAACCCTCTGCCTGCCTGCAGGTACCTTAATGCAATGAGTAGGTGTCTTAGCCTGTGATTGTGTGTTGTGTAGGGGGTCCTTGGTTGAGGTATTGGTGTTTTATTAGTTGTAATGTCCAGAGGAGTTTTTCAGAGGTCTCTCTCACTCCACCATTTTGTTGTGTCTCGTTATGATGAATATCTTTGTATATAAATTTCTGTTTGTATTTTTGAAATTTTCACTAGGAGAGAGTTCTAAAAGTCTAAGGGTATAAAAATGTTAAGGCACATTGTTCACATTTCCAGAGTAGTGGCACTTATTGGCATTTCTATCAGCAATGCATGCATGCTTGCCTCACACCGCTGGCTGCATTTTAATATTTAAAAACCTATGTAAATGATAGGTGAGGATGACTATCAGGCCCCCTCTGATTAAGCTAATTTTGAATGGTCAGTCCAGTATCCTGAGGTCTTCAATTATTTGAATCATTTTTTTTTTTGGGGGGGGGCAGTAGTTCCCTGGCTGGGAATCGAACCCAGGCCATGGCGTTGAGAGTGCTGAAGCCTATCTACTACACCACCAGGGAACCCCCAACTATTTGAATCTTGCACGTTCCATTCCCTGGGGTCAAAAGGAGCCTGCATATTCATGTCTATCATTCAATACCATTTTTTAGTGCTACAGCCTTCTGCCAGATTCTCAGGATGTAGAAATAAATAAGCCATAATCTCTGAACATAAGGTAGGATTTTCCAATTGATATTCCTAGGCAAAAAGTGTGCTAAGATATTGGCCTTTGGGGCACCTAAGTGGAATCTGAGGTGACCAGAACTACTGGGATGGTTACCTCTGGCAGACAGCAGACCTCTGCATTTACCAGTGTGTCATAAAATATTATTAAATATTACCATTTTTATGTGGGCCCTAATGTGGCTAAGGCTGGGTAACAGTGTCTTCCAGTTATCTTGATTTTCTTCTAGGACTATCTTCCTCAGAACTATAGTCACGGGGAAGAACAAATATTTTGTGAGTTACCTAGTCTTTCTCCACTGCCCCCCTCATACACACCAGCCATGCTGCTGATGGTAGTGTGGCCTACTCACATTCTCTATGATCTAAAACACAACTTGGTAAAACTCAGTATTTCTTATTATAGGCTGAAGCAAGCTCTTTTCAAGGCTGCAGGACTACCTTGGACAAGAAAAATCCCTCGTTTCTAAAAGGTTAGAAAGTGTTGAAGCAAGACTCTGTGTTACAGTAGAAAAGATTACATTTTCAGAGATCTCTGAGAACTTTAATTACATATTGTTCTGATATAAGTGTAGTAACAGTAAATATTTTCTAATAAATCACTTGTAGGCAAAGCATCTGGGTAGAGGCGGCTTCAGAATCCCTGGGTGCTACTGGATTTAGCAGGCACGGGACAAACACAGGGAGCAAACAGTTGTCCTCCAGATATGTACAAGGGCTATCTGTAAAAGAATCCAGCCATAAATGCCTCCATTCTTCACATTACGACTGGGTACTTTCCGGACAGCCCTCGTATACTCTAGTTTGGGGGCTTCCACGTTGCTAAATTCAATGGGAAAATCCTCAGTCATCATCTTCCTGTTGCTACTGAGCAATGGCTCATTTGATCACTCACTCCTTGGAGTACTTCCTTTACTTGGCTTCCAGGCACCATACTTCTCTGTCTCCTTATAGCTCACAGGTTGATCCTTTCCAGTCCTTTTGCCCAACTTCTTCCTCTTACATTTGGAGTGCTCTAGGGGTTATTTCTGTTTTTCAATCTTCACTTGTTTCCTGGTGCTCTCATGTAGTGAGATGATTACGTGGCTTTAAACACCACCTACATTATGACTCACAATTTTATTTTTTCCCTTGAACTCCATTCTCATATATTCAACTGTGGTCTATTGTGGAGGGAAATACTAAGTGGAAATCACTTAAAATACCTCTTATCTAGGAAAATAGTAAACCAAATGCAATATAGCAGACTCTCCATTAGCCACAACTCAAGCAACTGGCACTCTCAAGTAACCAGCAAAACTTTTTGTCTGGTGTTTGAGATTTTGCCAGTTGCTTGAGTTCCAGTTAATGGAGAGTCTATTGCATTGTATTTCTCAAGGTAGTTCAGAGATTAGTGTCACTATCAAGGACTTAAATGATGCTGGTACAGTGATTTCCACTACATTTCCAGGCAACTCTCCCATTTGGCCTGGGCAGAGGCAGATGGAATATCATTTATATTAGCATTCTACGCCCCCCCCCCCAATAAAATACTTAGGTATAAATATGTACAAGATCTTGTATATGAGGAAAACTACAAAGCTCTGATGAACAAAATAAAAAAAGGTGTTCCTGGATAGGAAGGTCTCTGAGCAGGGAAGGTTCCCCAAGAGGGGTCCACAAAAAAGAATTTAACATAATATATGGTACTACTTGCTATTTGCCCAAAATTTCTCTCTCAAATTTCAGTTGCTACCATGTCATTAAAATATTTTAGGATTTGCGTGGTTATGGTCACCTTATCTATACTGTTCATGATTTTAAAGTCTTGCAAAATAGTCTCTCCCATTCTTTATGTTACCAGATGGTATGGTTCTTATCTTGTTAGATTGTTCAATTCTGGCAACAGCTTGGTTATTGAAAATGCTTTTTTCAGGATCATGTTCAATTCCTTTGTAAGGCTTGTAGATCATAGTTTGGTGTAATATTGATTATATTTTCTATTTGGTCTAACATACCATTTTATTGGCATTTTTAGATGAAGTTGTTTTATTCAAGGAACAGTCAACTTCATAGTCTGTTTCCCATATTGGTGTTGAAGGAATGTGTGTGTGTGTGTGCATGTGTGTGTGTGCGTGTGTGTGTGTGTGATTGGCAGCTTTAATTTAGATAATAATCTATGTGTGCAGTGATGTTTGCAGGTTGGATGTATAGCTCTTTTGATATATAAATAGTTTAGATTGCTTGTCCCAAAATTTACTTTTGATATTGAAATTCTTTTATTAGTTTTTAGGCCATGTTGCACAGCCTCAGAAAATTGTTTATAGTTTATCTCAGTTCACCCAAACACTTTATTACTTGGAAGAACTCAATGTTTTCTGTAGGACATGGCATTTCAGCATGCAATTTATTCCTCAGATAATTTATCAGAATAGCAAATAAAACATTTTGGAACTGGACTCTGGAGTATCCTAGAGTTTATCTTTTCCTTCTGGAAACGTGATTGTCTGTCTCTATTATTTGTTTTCTATCTCTCAGTCATGTCAATGTCTATGACATGAGCAGTCTAGTCCCATAACAACATAACAGAAACAATATAGCTAGTTCGGCTTTAACTTAGATGCTGCGATAGATATAGTAAATGACAAAAGGTGTGCAAAAGCATGTCATGTGACCTAAGAAGCTATATAAATGTTAACTCTTCTTTTTGCCTTAGGACAATAGAATAAAAATATTTAATGACAGCTAGTTAAGGTTTAAGCTTCACAGCTGTGTCTTAGAAATCCTAACATATTAATATGTTGGTGAAAGCTATAATTATTATTTGATGAGGTAGATTAGTAAATGTTGCTAGTTACAATATGATGATTAAACTAAATTTAATGAGTGGCTATATTGGTTAGCTTAAGATTTAGAAAAAAATTAAATGATCTGTTACATGAGGATCTTGATCTTTTCTTGTGAAGTGGTACTTCAATATAAGAAACAAACATCTGGATCATAATTGGTTTTTGTTTTGAAATGATAAAGTATTTGTATAGCATGGCTGTATCCAAAAATTTCTAATGTGAAGTTAGAAATATAATTCAGAACAGTCCTATGTAGGGATCAATGTGTCGATAGTTTTAAACAGACAAAAATAAAATTTAAAATCGTATTTATAGTCAAGTGCCATGATTTCAAAATATTATAGGTCCTTTGAAGAGACTGTGTCAGGTGATTTGTTTTGGGGCAGTGGTCAAATAGATTACATAGTGTCAATGTTTTTCATCTCCACTTATAAACAAAATTAATTGCTAATTAGATGTGGAATGGGTAGAGGGTTAAATGTTAGCAAATTTTGGTGAATTTTGTTATTACATTTGATAGATTGCTTGAGTTGGTGCTTGTGAGTTGTTATGGTGTGGCTGGGCATTTACGCTTTGGAATCAGACAAAAGTGATTCCTGTCCCAGCCCTACTTCTTCATAGTTACATGAACAGCACAGAAATTCAGGGCTCCAATTTCAGTTCCAGTGTTGAAAAGCTGTCTGATTTTGGGAAACTCCTTTATTCAACCTATCTTAACCCAGGCTGCACATTCAGGATTATTCAGTTAAGCAGGAAGGATTTTTAAAACATTGATAGAATTGAGGATCAAATAAAACAAAATAGATAAAAGCACTTTATGATGTGTAAATGCACAGTAATGATTAAAGCAGACATTAAAGGGCTTAATTATTGTTATTATGCAAATGATAGAGATTAACATTAGTATATTAATTCTGTTGCTGGGTTCTAACCTCTTCAGATAAAATTCACTTGTTGTCTCTAAAAGTATTTGAGGCTCCCCCTCACTCCCCAATTAGTACATGTCAATGTTTCTGCAGAAACTTTTAGTGCTGCTCTGTGACTCAGTGAGGGCTTAAAAATTATGTGTTGACTCAGTGATTACTCCATTTTTGTATTTTTTAAAAATTAAATTTAATGTGGTGACATTGGTTAGTAAAATTATATGGGTTTCAAGGGTACAATTATATTACACATCATCTGTATATTGCGTTGAGTGCTCATCACCCCGAGTCAATTCTTCCATCATCACGTACTTGAACCCCTGTACCCTCTTCTACCACCGGCTCCCTCCTTAGCCTCTGGTAACCTCTAAACTGTTGTCTGTGACTATGCGTGTTTGCTTGTTTGTTTTGTTCGTTTGTTGCTTTCATTTAGTTTTATATCCCACATATGAGTGAAATCACATGGCTCTCGACTTTTTCTGACTGCCTTATTTGGTTTCACATGATAATCTCAAGATCCATCCATGTTGTTGCAAATGGCAGTATTTCATCTTTTCTTACAGCTGAGTAATATTCCATTGTGTGTATGTACCACAGCTTCTTTATCCAGTCATCTGTCGCAGGGCACTTTGGTTGTTTCCATGTTTTGGCCACTGTGAACAGCGCTGCAATGAACATAGGGGTACATAAGTCTTTACAGATAAATTTTTTCAGATTATTTGGGTAGATACCCAGAAGAGAGATTGTTTAGTTGCATGGTAATTCTTTTCTTAATTTTTTGAGGAACCTCCCTACTATTTTCCATATTTACATTCCCACCAGCAGTGAATGAGGATTCCTTTCCAGTGATTATTCTTAATAAACACAATTCTTCCAAGTTTTTCGTATCACATATCATCACCACATATCATCGTGACATACTTGTTTATTCCTTTGTGCCACAGCTTGTAAACGCATCAAACTGTGGGATAAACAGCCTAATGTTTGTACAGTGGGAAAAACCCCCTCAACTTTTCTTCAGAGTTATCCTTTCCATCAGGAATTTCTAATTAACCTTCATTTAACATAGTATCTTTTAAGAACTTAAAATTTAGTTTTCTCCCATGGTTATCTTTCTTCAGATATTTTTGCACTTGGACACTCGGATACATTTTTCTCTGTTGAACTATTCTGCTAGAAATGTCGGTGACCATTGCAGTTTTGGTACTAAATACTTATCTTTTCCCAGTAGTGTTGGAATAAGTCACATTTTGACTTCCGAAATTGGCCTACTGTGGTCTATCCTTCAGAATGAGCAGAGGTGTATTGAACATAGACTCATAGACTTATTTTTCATGAACTTGAAGTTTGCCTGAGACATCTCTGTGTCTGGAGCGTGTACTTGCTGCCTCGCAACTGCTCTTCAGGACTGAGTTTGAGGAACGAGGACAGATCACTGATGGTGACAGGCTCCTGGAAGGGGTGTCACTCTGTGTGTTACTCCATCCTCTGACCTCTCATGGCTGTAGCATCCATTCAGCATCTCTATGCTGACCAGAAAATACACCTTGACAAAAGAAAAGTCTGGAATCTTTTTTTTTTAAATTATTCTGGCAACTGATTTCTGACATTTCTCCCCATTGTCTCAATCTGGGAATTATCTTTAAATTCCTTTCCTTAGGAATCCCTTCAAGTGGTGAATGTCTATTAAGAATTAAGCACCTACTTATCCATTAAACAAATAGTTAAATTTCAATGAAGAGCTAGCTCTTTTGGAATTAGAACCATGTAGATGGTTGCATATGCTTTTCTGCTCACAAGCATAGGAGAATGCAGTTGATGAAAGATTTTAAATATACAAGCGCCGTCCAGAACACATTCAGCCATGAATGCCTCTATTTTTCATATCACATGGCTGGATACTTTCCAGACAGCTCTCGTATAGACACATACATCTAGTTAAATTCATATATATTCAGTTAAGAATGGTAGGTTTACAAACCAGGGAGGGTCTGGAGGTTGCATGATTTTTATACTAAACACACACACACACACACACACACACACACCAAAAACATTTGTCAGAGACCACAGGGCACAAAAGGCTTAAAATATTTACTATCTGGCCCTTTAGAGAAAATGTCTGCTGACCCCTGAACCATGTGGAAAGTACCAATAATAGAGCTCACTCATTTTTTACTTTCACCAAGAAGTAGTACATTGTCTTCTTTCCTTGGAGGTATTAATTTCTACTTATAAAATCAGTCTTCACAGCCATTCTAAAAGGAGAATGAGGAACCTCCAATAGCTGAATCTCTAACAGAATGCTCTGCACTCCCCTCGCCCCCTTCCGCAATCAGCTCTGTTGTAGCAGCTCTTGAATCAGAGCCCCTGCCCTTGGCCCTAGTTTGTGCTGTTGCTCTCTCCCCCATACTGGTTCTCAGCACCATTGCCAGCCACCAATTTGCTGCATACCTTCTTTGACCTTGGCTTCTTGGCCAAATGATGATTCCATTGATCTTGTAAATCTGCTTTGCTACATTGCCCTGATTTTCACTTGCTTTCACCTTCTATGGCCCCTCTTTCTTCCTTCTCCCCTGGAATCCCAGCCCTGCTGAAACAGATGCCTTCCAAATCTCATATTCCTACCCCCACTCTTTACTCTTTCCTGACCGGGTCCAGTTTTCTTGCTGGTTTCAAAGCAGATCCAGTTCTGCACCCCCTGCAACAGACTATAGCAGAGGATTTCTCTGATGGCTCCCACCACCAGACCAAATGAAGCATTTTTGTGAGCCATATAGCTATCCTTTCTAGACACTGCTTGTACACACCCTTTATTGTTCACTTAGTATCCTTATCCTTTGGAGTAATTTTCCTCCCACGGACCTTCTGTCCACTTGCCTTCACCTAGGACTGCAGCAGTTTTTCATGTCCACCACTTTGAGCAGACCACACCAGTGGTCTGTCTCTGATGCCCTTGGGTTCTAGCACACATTTTTTTTTTTTGGCAGGGAGTGGGGGAGGTAGTTCCCTGGCTGGGAATCGAACCCAGACTGAAGCCTAGCCACTACACCACCAGGGAACCCCCTTATAGCACACATATCTAACCAGAGCTATTACAGCACTCAAAACTTCTGGTACATTTCTTTCTCTATTCCAATTCAGCTTGCTGATTCCCTCCCTCTCCAATTTGTGAGCGTCCCTCTACTCAACACACATTTATTGAATGCTGACTCCATTCCAGGTACTCTACTAGGCTCTGGGGATCAGGGATGACCAAGTCACAGCCCAGCTCTCAGTGTTTTTTGACAGATGAAAGGTGTTACACACACAGCTAAGCAGTAGGTGGCAATTAACAAAGTTACAAATATTATTAGAGCACAAAAGACAGTATTGAGAACTCAACTCTGTTAACAAGAAAAATTCCAAACAGCCTAATGAGAATATTACTGTATCTAACAAATCTACCACTTAAAGGAGATTTAATTTTGTTTCAAATACGTGGCTTAAGGACCAAACTTCCAGTAATTTTTTGTGAGTTATTTACTCTTTTTCTGACTATCTCATTACTGATAACATTATCTTGCCTCCAGCCATGCCTGTAAACATCATAGTTCTATAAATAAATGCAGTCTTTTGATTATAATGCAGAAGACAACATTTTTCTTTGTAAACACTCCTGCTCCTGAAACTGAACTGGCTCCTCATCTTGTTTCCTAAGTGCATGCAGTAGTGGCTTATAACTCACTGGTGGGTGGTGAGCTGGTCCAGGGTGACTCATAGCTTTAATTTTTGGAATAGGCTTTGAGAGGTTGTCACGGAATTGCAAGAGACGCCTTTTCAATAACGTTGTATCTGGGCATCTTTCACCTTTCATTTCCTTTTTCTTATTCCTTGTACACCTCAATTCTTGTAAACCCATTTTCAAAATTATATCGTGTCAAATATAAATTGGAAAAACCTACGCAGGACATGCTTGTCTTGAGGGTGGCATCTCCAAGAACACTGACCTACAAGTAGGAACTGCAGAGGGGTGCAGTGTTCACCAGCCTGCCCCCGTGCACTCTGCTATGTGTACCACACACTCATTTATTCATTCATTCCATATTTTCTGACACCCGCGAACACCATGGTAGGTTCTAGGCTCTAGAGCCAAAAGGAAAACTGTTGTTCTCTTCATTTGAGGGAAGTAGTGTCAATTATAAGTTTATATTAATAAATGCGTGATAATAAATTAATATCCTAGTTCTGATAGAGAGCTAATAGTGGTATTTAACTCCTTAACAGCTCTGTGATTTCTGGTCCCTGTGGGTGTCGGTCTTTGTCTCCATCTCTCCCTCCCTCCCTCGCTCCCCTCTCTCCCTACCTCTCTCCCCTCTTCCCTTCCCTTTCTCTCTGTCTCTCTCTCTCTCTCTCTGTGTGTGTGTGTGTGTGTCTCTCTCGTTCCACTTTGAGAAAATGGCTAACAACACCGAGTCCTGTCTTGGTTATGGCACTTTAAGTAGATGTTATTATCTCCTTTTTAAATACCAATAATAGAGTAAGACATCAATATTATTACTCACACTGTAATTGGAAGGGTAAATAAACGAATGCTTGCATGATGCAAGTTTGGGGGCAGAAATATGCCACAGGCCCTAATTGGAAACCGTCAGATTGCGTGGCTGCTTAATCCACCTGAATCAGGGTCTCTGTATTTATACCTATATATTTTTACAGCAGCAAGAGAAAAATCTCCCTTCTCTGCAGAAGTCAGGACTGAATCTCACAATTGGAAGTGTGTTCTCCCCCGTGCTTGCCTGCCCACACACTCGGGTCTCCAATCTTCGTATTTCTTCCCCGCCCGTCTCTAAGTCTCCCCGACTAAACCCAGGTTAGACTTCCCAAACTTTGGAGCTAACACCTTCCAGCCTCGCCTGCTTTCCGCAACCCCCCAAGCACAGGCCCGAGGACGCGGGTCGCGGTGGCGCGCTCCCGCCCCGGGGATCCCTGCGCAGGGGCGCCAGCTCGCAGCGAGCCGCGCGGCGACACGCCCGCCACCCTGCGGCGCGCGAACGTGCCGCCCAGCCCCGGTCCCGCCCGCCGGCGGCTAGCTGAGGGAGGAGCCGCGCTATTTTTACCTCCCGGGCTGCAATCCTTTATACTTATTTGCAGGAAGGAAATAAATAAAGCATTAAGAAGGAAATGCGTGGCCTCGGTGTTTTCCTGGGAAGGAGGGGGCTGGACTGGGAGCGGGTACGTGAGATCCGGGGTGGCGGAAAAGGCAAGTGGAGCTCTGCGGCCGAGGGCTTCTTCCCGAGCATCCCTTCCTATTGCCTGGAGGGACCTGCACTCAGTCTTCGCCTCTGGCTCATCCCGAGGGGCAGCTCCCCCCGCCCCCACCTCTGGAGATGCCGCCGTCCCCTCTGATGCTGCCTGGGCTGCTGCATCACTCTGCTGCTCCCCACCACCCCCCGCCTTATGCCCCCCCGCCCCCCACCATGAAGCATGCGCAGTGCGTCCCGTGCAGGCAGCAGCAGCAGCATCAGGACCCGAAGCCGCGCTCGGGCGCGCTCTCGAAGGCGGGGAGCACGCCCGCGCCGCGCGCCGCCTCAGCATCCTCAGCCCCGGCAGCAGCCCCCGCAGTCGCTGGAGCGGCCGCGCCCGCCGCAGCGAGGGAGGAGCATCTGGGGAGGCTCCAAGTTGGCGGAGCGACTGGGACCCCCCCCCCACCCCGGACTCTTCAGAGCCCGCCCAGGGAGGGCCTGAGACGCGAGCAGGGGAGGGGGCGCCGCCCAGTCCCTTAGCCCCAAGCCCTGACCCCCCTGCCCGCGGCGGCACCATGCGCGCCGAGCCGGCGTGACCGGCTCCGCCCGCAGCGTCCCCGCAGCCTAGTCCGGCGAGAGCGCCGGCCACACCGAGCGGCTCTCGGGAGCTATGAGCTATGAAGCCGCCCGGCAGCAGCTCCCGGCGGCCGCCCCTGGCGGGCTGCAGCCTTCCGCGAGCTTCCAGCGGCCCCCGCGGCGGCCCCGCCGGCCCGGCGCCTGCCCGCGCCCTGGCCCGCACGCCGCCCTGCCGCCAGCTCCTCATCCTTCTCCTGCTGCCTTCCCTCGGCGCCTCGTTCCGGCCCCGCGCCTGGGGGGCTGCTGCACCCAGCGGTGGGTATGGCCCGGCGCCCTTTGCATTGCCTTGCTTGCGGAGCCCTGCAGAGGAAAGCGAAGGGCACGCGGGTCCGTGCGCTCCGGACACGTCCCGGGCTCGGCCTTCCCGCGCCGCTCTGCCTACCTTTCCAGCTCGCATTCCCAAACCCCATTCATTTTAGTTCACTTTTTGAAGTCCATTTCTGTTGCATTCACTAAAAACCCACTCCAATTACTGTCGGTTCCACTGGAAGGTATTTAGTGGATGCGGGGTCCCTCTGTGCAACTCGGCTGAGGGGAACCCGGTGGATGGGAGATGCAGCCAGGGAGCAAGTTGCTTCTTGGGTGGTAGACCCTGAATGTGAATGCGGAAGGATGCAATGGTAGTAGTGGTAATGTGTTGTTTCCTCAAATTGCCTACTGGGTTTGTTCCCTGCTGTTGGAATTAAAGTGGGAGAGAGAAACTTAAGGGATATGAACCTCTGGTTTATAATTTCTCAAAATGCTTTTCATTAAAATAAACAATTCAGATAATATGATGTTCAATACTATGGAAATCGGTGAAAGCAGAAAACTGGCCTTGGCAGGAACATAAAAAAGGAATTGGAAAGCTGCCAGCATCTGCATCTCTCTATGGCAAAGCATTTTTGCTCATCTCCAAGTTAGAAGAAAAGGGACTTGTCCGTTTTGTTAAATGACTCAGTTAACCGAATTCGGCATGCAAGTTATCTTAGGAGCATTCTTAGGTCTCAGATTGGATGCTTCTAGTTGGAATCCACTGAGCTTCTGCAGACTTAGAGAAGGGTGGGGATGCGGCTCAGAACCCTTGAGCATTCTCATTTAATGACTCTCCCTTCAAGTCCATTCTGACCCCAGCCCCCACCCATACTTATAAATTTGAGAAGTATAAATATGAGACTGGTTAAAAATGTACATACAGACATAAATCAAAATAAACAGTACACTATTGTGTAAGCCTTAATGACTACTAACTTATCCAGGCCGTTTCGTTGTTGCAGTAACTTGCTTTACTGTGTGTCCACTTATCTGCTCATAAGTAGGAAACTTGGTTTTTGCCATTATTGGAAAAATGCATTTTGGTACTTATGTATTTACGGGGTCTGTATCTGCATGTTTGTGTATGTTTCTGCCCTTGTCCACTCTTCCCCAACTAGCTTCGCATTGGAATGAAACTGCAGAAAAAAAATTGGGAGTCCTGGCAGATGAAGACAACACATTGCAACAGAATAACAGCAATAATATCAGTTACAGCAATGCAATGCAGAAAGAAATCACACTGCCTTCAAGACTCATATATTACATCAACCAAGACTCAGAAAGCCCTTACCATGTTCTTGACACAAAGGCAAGACACCAGGAAAAACATAACAAGGTAGGCACGGGGCCGGGTATGCAAAAGTAGCTGCTGTAAAAAGTTTTCCTCTGATTTGACTTTCTGCCAGAATCTGATTTCACAAACTTTACTGCAGTATTTTATTAGGAAATCAATTAATATGGTATGGGGAAGAAACTGGAGGGAATTAACCTGGAATCTACTGGGATAGGACTGCTATTTGTTTCTGCTTCTCTGATTCTAAACTAAAATGGGAATTTTCTTGGCCTAATAAGTATAATGTGGTCCACCTATATCTTTCAGGTGCACTGGACACTGAACAACAGTTAAGTGACTTATGTTTATGGTCCTGAATTGTATCTTTGAGGCTTTATGTAAGGGTGCAGTATTCCCCCTCTCCTGATGAAAACTGCTTTCAACCTGCACACAGAAAATTGCTATAAAAGGCTCTCTGGCTACAGATTCTCCATCAGTCTTTCACTTTGAAACTGAATGTTTACATTTAAACAACTTCTTACTTTCTTTAATGATACACCCAGGTGTATCATTGGTCAATAGGGAAAATACTTCCTTTCTGTTATATTTTCAGTAGGTAAACAATTTGACCTGTAAAAAGGTCACGGTGAATATAAACAAACCATCTATACATTATAGAGACCAATTTGGGTCAGCATAGTCCTTCAGACTTGCCCTGCATTCATTGTAAGTGGTTGCTTTACTTTTAGGTTGCCTTGGAAAGTAGCACCGATTTTTAAAAAGGCCTTCTGTAGAAGATGAAGGTGCTTAATATCCAACGAGTTGAAGGAAACTTTTTTTTTTTTTTTTGCTTTTTGGTATGTGGGTAGCTCCCTGACTGGGAATCGAACCCAGGCCGCAGCGCTGACAGCGCCAACGCCGAAGCCCTAAGCCACTACACCATCAGGGAACTCCCAACTTTTTTTTTCTGTTTCCTATTTAATTGAGTTAATAATATTTTGGACCCCCAGCAGATTTACATGATGTGTTATCTATCAGTGCCTCTGTTCTTTATTAGCAGCAAAAAAGAGTTTGTATGTCAGATACTTTACTTTGGACTGTCCCTGTTCAGTTGACAAGAGCAGTAACTGTCTAACAGCTAGAACTTTAGAAAAGTATCTGAGGTTTACATCATTGTTTTTATTAGTTTTCTAAAATATAGGTAAGTAGTAACAGTATTTATCCCCGTTTTACAAATAGGAAATTCGGAATTTAAAGCTTTTGGGGGACTTTCCCTAGATTGTAAAACAGCTAATGTAAAGTTCAAGAGGCCTGAGTATCTAATTTTTAATATTTTTAGTAAGTCAGGTTTCTGAAAAATGCTTCCTTTGTACTGAATATTGTTGGAGAAGTTAATTTTGTTTCACAGTATTGAGAAGTGGCTGCTACCCACCTCGGCTGAGAGGAAAGGGCTCTTACAGCCCTTCTCCCATCTGCTCCTACGTAACTTAATGTGTTCACTGGATCGTGTCCGCTGTTTGCCTGGTGTCTCTAAGGAAGGAGAACCCAAGACACCCTTGATAAATGCAGTGAGGCCCATTTTATGACTTTTCAAATTAATGGGACCTTCTATTAATATGGTTTAGTGGCAAGTGCTCAAATTTCAGTGCCTTTGCATAAATTGCTAGAGGAAGGAAAAAAAAAACGACCTCAAAGTCTATTTTAAAGAATGTTCAAGCCCTACTGTGTGAGACTTGAAAGACATTTCCGTGGAACTTCTTTGTTACACAGGTATTAGAGGCTACGACTACCGTCTTATCTTATAATTCAACCAGATGTGGTTGTTTAGTTGGTGGGACATGGTTTGGTTACAATATATATGAAGTTTGTTAAAACTTCACCCCCCACTCATGTAGAGGAATAGATTCCTTACTATGGAACACAGACTTGCCGTTGGAATGATTCAATCTCTCCATTTTCGTTCCCCACAGTGGTTGGGTTTCTTTTACTTTCAAAAAGTGTTTACACAGAAATTATATTTGAAAGAAGTTTTCTTCCTTTCTTATTAGTTTAATTCAGCAGACATTTGTTGACCATTTCTTTACTTTCAAAAAGTGTTTACACAGAAATTATATTTGAAAGAAGTTTTCTTCCTTTCTTATTAGTTTAATTCAGCAGACATTTGTTGACCATTTCTCATGTGCAAAGTAGTATGCTAGAAATTCAGAGATGTAAGATAAGAGGTACAAGGATGAACAAGACAGAAGACACAAAAATTAGATAAACAAGATTCTAAAAAGTGCTTCCGCATAGGTATAAACAGTGTTTTTTTCTTAAATGGTGTGTTCCCTGAAATTTCCCTTTGTGTTTTGGGATATCCCTTTTATTTCTGTGTTTAAGCATCTCTTGAACTAGTTGACAAAACGTGCTCCATATGCTTTGTGCTTGAATCTTAGGATGGCTTGTCTAATAATAGCAATGAGAGATACTTGTGAGTTCAACTGTTTTACACATGTTTCAGTGAGAAAGTATAGAATTTAATCAGTTTTGCTTCTATCAGTTTGGATTTTAATATCTATGTAGTATGCCCCTTTTTTTCTCCCCTGATTTCATTGCACTCAAGCACATTTTAATGAATGCCTGAGAAATGCTGAATCACTGTGTCATTCTCCTGGATTCTCCTAGTTTGGGGGTAGAGGTGGAGAAGGAAATTCTCAGATATAGGCTCCAAGGCAGAGTTCGTATTTATTTCATAAATATTCAATGTTTATCAGGCTTTATTACTTCATAGCTATGTAAGTTAAAATGTTTCTTAACTCTTTTAAAATTGGTGAGTTTAAAATCAGATGGTACAAAGTACCTCTGTAATACTAGCAGTTTTTGAAAACCTTGAAGTTTTCTTTGTCAGAGACTGCTCAGGAACCTTTTTACCTCCATATAGGATGATATATGACTTACTGTCCAAACTGCGCCGTTTTCAAGAGTAAAAGTGCTCACACTTAATAATTATGCCAGGACAATAGGCATAAACCAAGATGGTCCAGAGGGCCACCTCATATCTGAACAGTTATGTTCTTTGATTTTTGGTGGTTACCCAAATTCAAGTTTCTTCATAGACAGGTGAT
This sequence comes from Lyroderma lyra, assembly GCA_004026885.1. Taxonomy (NCBI): domain Eukaryota; kingdom Metazoa; phylum Chordata; class Mammalia; order Chiroptera; family Megadermatidae; genus Lyroderma; species Lyroderma lyra. The sequence continues at coordinate 103,975 of PVJL010003889.1, forward strand.
TATTTTCTGATGATTTATTGTAAATTTTTTCTTACTAGCTAGTATGTCAATGTACCATCATGTAGAAGTATTAGGATCTGAAATGGAAACATTTAGTTTTGCTTTGTTACCAAGATGTAGTCTTTTCATTTTTAGAAAACTTTACAAGCATAATTAGAATTTTATGATTACTAAACACATTTTATTAACCGTTAATGTAACATATTAATAAAATTGACCATATATTTAAAAAGAGGAAGAAACTATTTAGGTTCATTCATTCATTCTGAGATTACCTTATGAGGTCTGCTCCTTAGAACGTTAATGAACCTGTAGGGGAAGAAACAATTTTACCTCTCTCCTTCTAGGTTCTTGACTGAGACACACCCTGTGTCAAGAGACAGATTAACAAGAGAAAAACAAACAGAAGTTTAATAACATGTGTACCTCCTGTATAAATGAGAGAGGCTCAGGAAAACTGAGTAGTTACTTAGAAATGGCCCAAGCCAACACCTTAACTAACATCTGTAGCTAAAGACAAAAGAAGATGTTAGGGATTTGGGAGCCAGTTCTGGAAGGCCATAGGGAAAGACACAGCAAACAAGGGTAAGATTGTTATGCAGATTTAAATTTTTGCCTTCTCCATTGATAAAGAGTTTCTAGAAATTTATTTATTTATTTATTTATTTATTTATTTATTTATTTTTTTTGCTTTTTGGTATGTGGGTAGCTCCCTGACTGGGAATCGAACCCAGGCCGCAGCGCTGACAGGGCCACCGCTGAAGCCTTAAGCCACTGCACCATCAGGGAACTCCCGTAGAGTTTCTAGAAATTTAGAGTCCTCTTGTTTCTGGTATGGAGAGAGAGAGACACCCCAACAAATGAAGAGTTTTTAGAAAGGCAAGTCTCTTTGTACTGGGTAACGTCTACTGGGTTTTCAGAGCTTCTCCTGTGTCTGCTATTTCTTTATTATTTTTTTTTGTAGTATGTGGGTAGTTCCCTGGCCGGGAATCAAACCCAGGCCACAGCGCTGACAGCGCCAGTGCCGAAGCCTTAAGTCACTACACCACCAGGGAACTCCCTGCTATTTCTTAAAATAATCAGCCTAAAATAATCCTTATGCCAGAGGGGCATATTTTGGGGTGGTATATTCTGTTCCCATTCAAACCTTTTCCTGAAACGTTCCTGTAGCAAAAAATGCTTGTCCTGTGCCCTACTCTTTTAGGAGTCTTTTCTCTTCCCGGTGGGAAGGGATGGAGGAGGTACACTGTGCATGGCATAGGGTCTGGGAAAGATGAAAGTCATCTCCTTTGACTTTAGTCAGCCTGCATATGCTCAGTCTTGTTTCATCCCTGTTGGTTTGGGAAGCTGGAGCTGGTTAAATTAAGAATATGCAGATAATGGCCTGCTGAATGAGGGGACACAAGCCACACACAAGGGGTCGGCAGGTAGTTTCCTCAGCATAAGAGCTCCCATTTTGGGGAAGTGAAACCCACAGTGTCATTGTAATTGAAGGCGCACCCAAACTAAGGAAGTAGTCACAAAATTTATTACTTATGAGGCTGACAGATAAATCTTTTTTAAAGGAGACAGAAAACAGTAGTACTGTCCTGTTTCAAACAGTACGTAGGGTCTGCCTCGTCTCACTGGGCTAAATTCAAGGTGTCTGTAGGCAGACTGATATGTACCATTTGAAACAGGACAGTACCGTTGTTTTCTGTCCTGTTTAAAACAGTATGGCTAGTCAGCCTATTATTTACAGGTCCCAGAAGCAGGAGGGCACAGTGAGCTGGGGGAAAGGCCGTCCGTCCTCGGTTCCAGGTCATGAGTCAGCAGGAGACAGAGAGCAGGGTAGCAAGCACTTAATACTTACAAGGTGGCTGGGTGGAGGTCACTCACTTTTATCAGGCTTAATTCTAAGTGGTTGTTTTTATCAGACTTAATTCTAAGGGGCAAAAGCAAAGTGGAAACTTATGGCAGGAATGCTAAACTCAAGTCCTCATCTAAATGTCTGGACCCTCGGTGTGAACAGGACTATCATACTGTAAAATGCCTAGGCCGCAACTCAGAAAAATACAAATTATTTTTCTCATTATCCTTACTCCCCACCATGCCAAGTGGAACAGAGAGAAGAGGGATGTTTACATAGATTTTGATTGGGATCATTATTACTCCCTACTCTGCTTTGCAACAGGATGGCTCCACATTTCTTGAGTGTCTAGAAGCCAGCTGCTCCATTGTTCTTGGTGTGGGAAAGCGGAAAGACACACAAGGTCCTGTCTCAGAATGGAAGAGCGGAAACTTAGGTTATATGGTAATACAGACTTTTGTATGGGCCTCGACAACCTTCCCGAGTTTTCCAGGCCTTCCTAAGCAGTCATTACAACATTGTAGTATGTAGAATTCAGGCTTGTAATGGTTTTACTTGTAATGCTTGGCATACTCGGATAGTAGGCCGTCAGTTAAATATCTGTAAAGGAATTGATTAAACGCTCACGTTGGAAAGAGTGCGGTGCTTTCTGTAAAATTTCATGTTATAATCAAATTGACATTCGAAAGAGCCTCAAGTTACTGTTGAGCATTTTTGGCACTATGACAGATCAGTTTGGTTTTGAGTTTTTAGCATTGCATAAATCACACCTACCATATGCTTACATGACCTAAAATAGTGAAAATACCCATATTAACAATTCTTAGATTACCCCATCAGTGTTACCTACCATTAATGTGGCTGATTAAGAGCTGACCATGTGGTAGTTTTTGTCATTGCTATGGGGTAATTCAGTGGTGGAGCAAGACGTGTCCACTCATATAATTTCCAGTAAGTCAGATTTGCAACTGTTAATGGTTAAGTTCTGTTTGGTTCAGCAAACTTTCATTGAATACCTGTTTTGAACCAGGCACTGTGCTGGTAGAAGTGATGAGAAGTAACACCTGGTCGCTACCCTTGCTCATAACTTGATGGGTGTCAGAAACAAGGCAGCTGGTGGTCATGGTTCATGTCAGTGCGATTACTATAGATGTAAAAACCTATAGGCTGTGGGCATCCAGCAAAGTTAAGGAAAACCTCCTAAAGGAAAAAGCAATTGAGCTGACTCTGAACAGTCATTAGGAGGTAAGTTTTGAGGAGGTGGAGAGGGACTCAGAGTCACAGGCAAAGGCTCTGGACTGCTGGGAGGCAGTAAGGAGCTTGGTGTGATGCGTGTGAGGAGGGCAAACCCAAGTGTGGGAAATGTAAAAGAATTGGCCACTAGTGTTACACTTCTAGTCACTTAAAAAAAGTGAACTTAATTCTTCTAGAAACCCGGTGATGTACAGTTTATAGATGTAGCAGTTGCAATTTATAGTTAGTGTCTTACAAAGGACAAACAGCTAGTAAGTGGCAGAGTCAGGATTTGAACCCAGGTCTTATCTTGACAAAGCTCATGCTGCGGAGAGAATAACGTGTATTGGGAGTGGCAGGTAGTGAATGTGAAAGGTTGTGAAGGCTGTGAACGGTTAGGGGTTTGGATTTATTCTGTATCAGATGGTTAAGTCCTGAGAAGTCAGGAGGTGAGTATGTTATTGATTAAGCAGTGATTAATTGCCAGTTCTGTGGCTCCTCAGGGAATTTACCTTCTAGAGTGCGGAGACAGACCCTAAACACAAGAGCAACAGCAACAACAACACAAAGATTTCAAGTATTGACAAGTGTTTGAAGAAGATAAAATGGCATGCGTGGTAGAGAATGGGGGTGGGGCGGGATGATTTCTCCTGACATCAAAAGAGTGGGCCGGCCTACGATCTGAGACAGGAGTAAACCCATCTACTGTCCCTCCTCCTTAGATGGAGTGGGCATGAGCTGTTTCCTTCAGTCCCCTGAATCCTCGTGGCCTATCCCCCCACCCTTTCTCATTTCTGTTGCTTGCCTGGCCCCTGTAGGCGTTTCAGTTTGGACCCTCATTTTTGATTCTTCTCTCTCTTAAAGTCTGGACCATTTTTTATCATTTCACCCTGGATTGATTTGATGGGCATCGTGCTTTCAAGCAGTCTGCAGCTGAGCTGTTCTCTTGCAAGTCTTGCTTCAGTGTGTATCCCTATGTAATGTTTTCCACTTTCTGCTCTGGGTTGACTCATTCCTGCTAACGATGCAACTGCTAGTGTCATTGTCTTCACTTATTCTCAGGTTTTGTTAACAGATCAGACCACTGTCCTTCTCTCTACAGCCAGTCCAGTAACAACCCAGGAGCCTTTACTCCCCTGATGGCACTGCCGAGGGTTGGTGAGATCACCCATCTGAGGGCAGAGTCAGGCATGAAGAGAGCTGTCTGTCCTGCCTTCCTCATTTTTCTCAGCAGTCCTGCTGTTTTCCTGGCTGTCTACGAGTGAACCTTCGGAGTCATCTTTGACGTTTTTCTCTCCTTCATCTTCTGTCTATAAATAGTCAAGTATTAAGTCTTGACGTTTCTCCCTTGAGTCCATCCCTCCTCCACTCTCTGTATTGTGTTCCTGTCATTGCCTCTGTCTCTCGCTCTCTGTCAATCCATCAGTCCCACTGCTGACAGATTAATCTGCATGGAACACTTATTTCATCACATGACTCCCTTTATCCTCATGCAACAAGCATAATTTCAGCTAACTGAATTTCACTTGTGGAGTGAAGGAGAGAATGTGAAACACTCTGGGGACAAGCTGCCGCTTCCCTCTGTATACTATGTGTTTGCTTTCTGTTCTCCTTTCATCGTTTTTCCAGGCCTGTTTCCCCAAAGGTCAGTACATGGAGGCAGCTAATTTTGCCTGGATGATTCCATTCATATAATGTCCAAACTCTGCAGCTAGTTAGGGAAAACCCCTGTGATCATTGGCAATAACATAATCTGTCAGTAATGCCTTCTCAGGCTTTTGTTTTTGGTTCAAATACTGTTAAACAGGGTCCTCTCCATCTTTAAGATCCGAGTAATTAGTTGCTCCTAGAGTATGAGTTTTCTGAATGAAAATATTTTATTCGTCTCAAAAATGTACATAATCATAAGGCTTTATTCACACAAAGTATTCAGTTCACAAGTGACGTGGGTACCCTTTAACCTTATGAAAGACTCATTCATTCACATAATTCGTTCAAAACCACCAAGCATCTACATTTTGCAATTTTACAAAGGAGACTTTGTGTTTAGAATTTATATAAATTCAGGACAATTTTAATAAAATCTAATGTGAGGAATTCTATTATAAAAAGAATAGATCCGATTATCATATTTTACTCAGAATAATGAGAAGTTAAAAACAATCATATTCATTTATAAAAAATTGGGATAAAATGTTTGCTTTTTATAGAGGAACGTGAGAGGTGCATTCTCCGTCACTGGGCACCCCGTCCGGGACAGAGCCAAACCTTTGAATTAGCTCGATGCTCCAAATAAGGTTTTGTTATATAGGTGTCTTCTCTGGCAAAAGAATAGATAGAGGGTACTTTCCTCATCTGGAAAATGACAAATTAATAGATTTTTAATCTACTTCCAATTTTATTGTGAAATATATTTATTTATGTTAGCAAGATCTGCGTGAGTGCTAAGTGTTCTCTAAGCTTTCTATTTAGAAATGAAAAGGATGGAGATTCAAATAAGCCTCCTCTATTGATAGACACTAATTACAGAGAGTTAAGTTCAAACAAACCAATGAACAGAAGTGTAAAGAGGACCCTATAACCTGTGACTGTAATGCTCTTTAGCTTTGATCTCTCACTATGCAGTTGGGGACATTCACTTCTTATGTGCATGGGAGTATCCACTTGAGGGAGGCGTCCTGACACATTTTAAATTCTAATTGGGTACTAGGAACAAGATCATCTCATGCTCCTTGGACCACCACCTCCTTCTGCCCTCAGTGGGGCTGAAGATTAATTTTAGAAGTCAAATCTAAGCATGCCTAAGGGCATATCATAAAAACATGCCAGAGCCATGAAGGAATTGATTTTTGAGTATCTGCTGAACTCCAGTATCTGTTCCAGTGCTTCCTTTCCCTTAGTGTGGACATTCAAGAATTTGCTGTATCGAATTGTAGCCTGGATCACTTAGTTGGGTGCTTTGCTCTGGCTTTTCATTGTAAACAGGTCTGCTAGTCCCATGTACTCTCATAGTTAATAGTAGTATTTTAGATGGGCTCTATTAATAATATTTATTAGTCAACACTTAGGGAAGTCCCATCCTTCATGTGCCTCCTTGCTCTTTACTTTTTCAGCTAAGTCGAATGCATTACATCAACTTGCAGCTCACCCTACAATGCCCTGATAATAGCACATGTAATAGACTGTGTTTGTAATGAACTTAAAATTTTGTCAAGACATTTTTATATCTACACTTGTGCAACATCCTCACAGCAATCAAGCACATTTTATTGTTAGATGATTATTGTTTCTGTATTCTAGATGAGGAAACTAAGTCTGAAGAGGTCAGGTGCATCGCTCCAGGTCTCGGATTTTACTGACATGACCAGAATGACAGGAACCTTGGTCTGTGGTTTTTCAGTCCCTTGTTCTTTTATCACAGAACATCTGTGTATTGCCTACGGAAGTTTCTGTCCCTTTTAGACACCTTTCCCCTTAATGAGAAGCACGTATGAACTAATGACAACCTGGATACACAACCACACACACGCCGTCCCAGGCCTTCCTCTGCAGCCTGTGGGTTTTCTTGTCTTCTTTTTTTCCTAAATGAGTACGCCACATCTTGTTTAAAATGCTAATATTTTTACAATACTTGGTTTACTTGCTTACCTGTCCTTCTTCATCTTCCTTAATGTTCTTTTTCCTCTAGCCAATTCTCCATCTTCCTTGTTCACTGAACAAGGATGTTCACGTTTGGTGTTAGCAAATTATGGCAGACTTTATTTTGGGTGGCGGGGGTAGTTCCCTGGCTGGGAATCGAACCCAGGCTGTGGCATTGTGAGCACCAAAGCCTAGCCACTGCACCACCAGGGAACTCCCTGTAAGTCAGACATTTAACTATTCTAGAAAAGCGTTTCTTTTTTCATTCCTTTCTTTTTTCTTTTGGAAAAGTATTCTCTAATATGAGTCTGCAGCCTGAGGAAATATGTCTTCAAAACAAGCTCGGTTTAATAAGAACTGGTTAACTTACCCTTTCTTTTTGACTAACACCCAATTTAAACTTTCGTCAGTGTGTGACAATCAGTGTTCCTATGTAGACATGATATTATTTCAGGGCAAAGCAGGATAATTGGCATTTTAATGATACCATATGGGCATTTATTTGTGGGATGAATATGACTTATAGTAGGCCGTTTAGAATGTCAGACATTCTTTGACTTCTCTTACTAATTCCTTTGCCACATAGTGGGGAAGAATGGTGGGGGTGTCAGGGGTTGGGGGTGTGATAGACCTGCTAACACCAGCTATTTAGATTTGGGCAAGTTACTGAGCCTTTCTAAGCTCCAGCTGTCTTAACATGGATGTGATAATAGTGCCCACCCAGAGGCTGTGCCAGACTGAAAAGGGATCTCCCAAGCAAAGTGGTTTGCAAGGTACCTGGCATACAGGAGGTACTCAGTAAATGAGCCCAGGAAATCCAAGTTGTGAGCTGCTCTTTTATGAATAAAGGGTTGTTTTATTAAAAAAAAAAGAGAAGGTGGGCTTAGAAGTAATTATGAGGATGTTTATGGAGAAGGGTGACTTTCAGGGTGTTCCTGGTTTCATGGCTGCAGGTGAACTTGCTTGGTTCACCTCCGATGAGAGTGGAGTAAATACTTGTGGTGAGATGTCTTGAGGCTGTAGTCCTCTAAGCCAGGTTGAGGCGGTAGTCTGTAAACATGGTGTTTGCACTTGTGAGGAGTGGCCGAGTTTTCCCTAAACCTTTGCCAGTAATCAGGGCACTTCAGGGCAAGCTTGGGGTTGGGCATTCTGGTGAGTTGTGAGGTGAACTGTTTTTTTGCGGGGGAGCCAAGTGCCAAGGTGGGTATGGTTTGGCACTAAATACTGTAAATAGCACATGTTCATGTGATAATTTCCCTAAGAAATATTCCAATTAGACATCTATCAATCTCTTTTCCTTCTCCTACCAATTGCCCAAACAGAACTAAATCCAAGAAATACTTCCACCTGCTGTTAATAGTATTCTGGCTTTGGAATGAAATGTAACAGTTATAAAACCATGACAAGTAGAATAGTACATAGACCTCCTGATCAGAAATACACTGTTTATTTAGACACTGGCATATGATTGAACATGCTATGACCAGGAAGTTAAATTTTGGGCTTTACATCTTACCTGCCTTAACCAAGAAGAGTTCATACACTGATTCCCCTTCTCTTATAGATTATGGCTAAAAACAGTTAGGAAGGGTTCGTAAGCACAGTTAGTTAATTACATTGTTAATTTCTGTGGTCCGTCCTGTGTGATGTAATGAACTTTCATCCCTGTATAATGTTCAGACTGCACTTAGAGGCGTTTATGACTTTCGGGCTGCATAAACACAACCACTTGTTCCCTTTGGAATTGGTGGGACCTTGGGATGATGCTTGTCTTGTTATTTTTGGCTTTGCAATGGTGAGTAAAACATTTCTTGAAAATAGTGAACTGTGACTCTTTTGCTTTCTAATGAACTATATCTGTATTGTTCTTTTATTCCTTTATTTGGGACATTAATCCTTTTAAGACCTACTGATTCATTTTAGGATTATTACCTAAATACTGTATTTATAAACTATCCTGTCTGCCTATCAGATCTTAAATCACCTTTCTATTATAGTTTTCTAGAATTCTTGGATATTATCCCTGACATGTTTTAACATCCTAATGCAGTGGTTCTCAACCTTCCTAATGCCGTGACCCTTTAATACAGTTCCTCATGTGGTGGTGACCCCCATAAAATTATTTTCATTGCTACGTCATAACTGTAATTTTGCTACTGTTATGAATCGTAATGTAAATATCTGATAGGTGTTTTCCGATGGTCTTAGGCAACCCCTGTGAAAGGGTTGTTCGACCCCCAAAGGGGTCACGACCCAGGTTGAGAACCGCTGCCCTAATGTGTTAAAAGCTTATTAATTTATTTGACTTATTTGTATGAAACACTTGTTTTGATGTAACATTTAAGAATCTTTATTCTTTCACAGGGAGCATAATCTTTCCCTTGATACTCAGGCTTACATATCCAATTTTTTTATTTGTAAATTTATTGGGGTGACATTGGTTAGTAAAATATACATCGGTTCCAGGTGTACAATTCTACAGTGCATCGTCTATGTGTCACATTATGTGTTCATCACCCAAAGTCTGTTCTCTTTCCATCACCACGTATTTGAGACCCTGTCCCTTCTCTCCTACCTCCTCCCGCTTTATCCTCAGGTAACTGCTAACCACTAAACACTACTGATTGTGTCCATGAGTTTTTGTTTCTTTGTTGCTTTTAGCTTTGTGTTCCACATACGAGTGAAATCATATGGTTCTTGGTTTTTTTTTTATGTCTGACTTACTTCACTTAGCATGATGATCTCAAGCTCCATTCATTTTGTCATAAATGGCCCTATTTTATCTTTTCTTATGGCTGAGTAATATTCCATTGTGTATATGTACCACAGTTTCCTTATCTTGTCGTCTGTCAAAGGACACTTTCGCTGTTTGCGTCCTTGGCCACTGTGAACAGTGCTGCAATGAACATTGGGATGCATATGTCTTTGTGGATTGAGGTTTTCAAATTTGGGGGGGTAGATACCCAGAAGTGGGATTGCCGAGTCATAGGTAACTCTTTTCTTAGTGTTTTCAGGAACCTCCACACTGTCCTCATCACGGTTGTACCAGTTTGCACTCCCACCAGCAGTGTGTGAGAGTCCCTTTTTCTCCACATCCTCTCCAGCACCTGTTATTCCTTGTCTTGTTGATAACAGCCATTCTAACAGGTGTGAGGTGGTATCTCATTGTGGTTTTGATTTGCATTTTCCTAATAGCTAATGAGGATGAGCATGTTTTCATGTGTGTGCTGGCCATTTGTATGTCTTCTGGGAAAAGTGTCTGTTCAGGTCCTCTGCCCATGTTTTAATTGGATTGTTTTTGTTCTTGATGATGAATTGTACAAGTTCTTGATATATTTTAGATATTAGTACCTTATCAGATGCGTTGTTTGCAAATATTTTCTCCCATTCGGTTGGTTGTCTCTTTGCTTACTTGATGGTTTCTTTTGCTGTGCAGAAGCTTTTTAGTTTGATATAGTCCCATTCATTTATTTTTGCTTTTATTTCCCTTGCCTTTGAGATTAGGTTCATGAAGTCCTTCCAAAACCCAAGGTCTATAAGTTTAGTTCCAATGTTTTCTTGTATACAGTTTATTGTTTTGGGTCTTATGTGAAGGTGTTTAATCCATTTGAGTTAATTTTGGTGTACGGTGACAGTTTGTACTTCAGATTCATTCTTTTACATGTGCTTTTTCAATTTTCCCGGCATGATTTACTGAAGAGGCTTTCTTTTCCCCTTTGTATATTTTTTGCTCTTTTGTCAAAAATTATCTGTCCATATAATTGTGGATTTATTTCTGGATTTTCAATTCTGTTCCATTGATCTGTGTGTCTATTTTTCTGCCAATACCAAGCTGTCTTGATTATTGGTGCTTTGTAGTGTAGATTGAAATTGGGGAGTGTAATGCCTCCAGTCTTACTCTTTTTATGTAGGATTGCTTTGGTGATTCGGGATCTTTTGTGGTTCCATACGAATCTGATGATTCTTTTATCTATTTCCTGGAAGAATGTGGGATTTTGATGGGAATTGCATTAAATCTGTATATTGTTTTGTATATTGTTTTGGGTAATATGGCCATTTTAACAATGTTAAGTCTTCCTATCCATGAACATGGAATATCTTTCCATTTCTTTGTGTCCTCTTCAATTTTTTTTAGTAGTGTCTTACAGTTTTCAGTATATAAGTCTTTCACATTCTTTGTTAAATTTACTCCTAGGTATTTTATTCTTTTTGTTGCGACTGAAAAGGTATTGTTTTTCTCTCTCTCTCTTTTTTACGTTTCATTGTTGGTATATAGAAATGCAATAGATTTTTGTACATTGATTTTGTATCCTGCAGCTTTACTGTGTTTGTTCATTATTTCTAATCACTTTTTTGGTGGAGTCTTTAGAATTTTCTTTATAAAAGATCTTGTCATCTGCAATAAGTGACAGTGTAACTTCTTCTCTCCTAATTTAGATGCCTTTTATTCCTTTCTCTTGCCTGATTGCTCTGGCTAGAACTTCTAGTATTATATTGAATAGCAATAGGACATCCCTGTCTTGTTCCTGATTTTAGGAGAATGGGCTTCAGCTTTTCTCCATTCAGTATGATATGGGTTTGTCATATATGGCCCTTATTATGTGGAGGTACTTTGCTCCTATACCCATTTTATTAAGTGTTTTTATCATAAATGGATGTTGTACCTAGTCAAATACTTTTTCTGCATCAATTGATATAATCATATGGTTCTAGCTTTTATTTTGTTTATGTGGTGTATCACATTGATTTTTGAATGTTGTGATTGTTTGAACGATCCTTGTGTTCATGGAAGAAATCCTACTTGATCATGGTGTATAATCTTTTCAATGCATTGTTGTATTCTATTTGCTAGTATTTTGTTTAGGATTTTTACGTCTGTGTTCGTCAGAGATATTGGGCTATAGCTTTGTGTGTGTGTGTGTGTGTGTGTGTGTGTGTGTGTGTTTTACCAGGCTTAGGTATTAGGGTTATGTTGGCCTCATGTAAAGAGTTGGGAAATACTGCCTCTGCAATTTTTTGGAAGAGTTTGAGGAGGATAGACATTAGTTCCTCATTGAATGCTTGATAAAACTCATTGGTAAGACCATCTGATCCTGGGTTTTTGCCTTTGGGGAGGTTTCAGATGATTGTTTCAATTTCCTTTCTGTTGATTGGTCTATTTAGATTGTCCATTTCTTCTTGGTTCAGTCTGTATGTTTCTATTGTCTATTTCTGCAAGGTTGTTAAATTTGGTGGCATAAATTTGGTGGCGTTATGAACCTTTGTATTTCTGTGGTATCAGTGGTAATTTATCCCCTTTCACTTCTAATTTTGGTTATTTGTGTTTTTTTCTCTTTGCCCAGGAGTCAACCAGGGGTTTGTCAATCTTACTGATTTTTTCAAAGAACCAGTTCTTTGTTTCATTAATTTTCTGTTCTCTATTTCATTTAGTTCTGCTCTAATTTCTATTATTTCCTTCCTTCTGCTGACTTTGGGCTTTCTTTGTTCTTTTTCTCGTTCTTTAAAATTGGATATTAGGTTGCTTACTTGTGCTTTTTCTTGTTTCTTGAGATAGGCCTGTAATGATATAAATTTCCCTGTTATTACTGCTTTTGCTGCATCCTAATAATTTTGACATGCAATATTTTCATTGTCATTTGTTTCTATGTATTTTTAATCTCTTCTTTTATTTCTTCTTTGATCTGGTTATTTTTTAATAACATGTTGTTAATCTCCATGTATATGTGTTTTTTCCTGCTTTTTTTGTACAGTTGATCTCCAATTTCAAGGCTTTGTGGTCTGAGAATATGCGTTGTATGATTCTGATTTTCTTGAATTTGCTGAGGATAGTTTTGTGTCCTAGTATATGGTCTATCCTTGAGAATGTTCTAGAAAAGAATGTATAGTCTTATGTCGTAGGATGGAGTGTCCTATGAATGTCAGTTATGTGCAATGTTGTAATGTAACATTTAAAGCTGATACTGTCTTATTTATTTTCTCTTTGTATGATCTGTCCATGTCTGTTAAGGGGGTGTCTCCTACTATAATTGTGTTTTTGTCACTTTCACCTTTCAGATCTTTAAGTAGTTGTTTACAAATTTTGGTGCTTCCTGGTTGGGGGCATATATATTGATGAATGTCATGTCTTCTTGTTGTTGTATTGTCCCCTTTATCATTATGAAATGTCTATTTTTTTCTCTTATTACATTTTTGATCCTGAAGTCTGTTTCATCAGATATAAGTATGGCTACTCCTGCTTTTCTCTGGTTACCATTTGCTTGGAGTATTGTTTTCTACCCTTTCACTTTGAGTCTGTGTTTGTCCTTGTGGCTGAGGCGTGTCTCTTGGAGACATCATATAGATGGGCTTTGATTTGTAATCCAGTCAGCTCCTTTGTGCCTTTTTATTGGTCTATTACATTTAGGGTGCTGATTTATATATGAAGATGTCCTATGGCCATTTTGTCTTCTGGTTTTTGGTTGTTTGGTGTCTTGGTTTCTTCTTTGCTTTTTTCTCACTGTATGTTTTTTAAGTTTGAGGGTGTTCTATGATTTGTCCTTCTGTTCCTGTTTTGATTACAGTAGCTTGGTAGTAAGTTTTGAAATCAGCAAGTGTTAGACCTCCAGCTTTGTTCTTTTTCAAGATTGTTTTGGCTATTTAGGGTCCCTTGAGATTCCATATGAATTTTAGATGGTTTTTTAAAAATTTCTGCAAAAAATTTCATTGGAATTTTGGTAGAGATTGCACTGAATCTGTAGATTGTATTGGGTAGTATTGACATTTTAATATTAAGTCTTCCAATCCAGATATCTACTTGTTTTATTTACTTTCTTTTATCAATGTTTTATAGTTTTAAGTGTCCAAGTCTTTCACCTTCTTGGTTAAGCTTATTCCTAAGTACTTAATCTTTTTTATGCTATTATAAATGGAACTTTTAAAAAATATCCTTTCAGGATTTTACATTGTTAGTTGGAAAAAACAAAACTAATTTTTGCATGTCAATTTTGTATCCTGAAACTTTGCTAAATTCACTTATTCTAATAGTTTTTTTTTTTTTTAGGGTTTCTACATGTAAGCTTATGCCATTTACAAATAGTGATAACTTGTGTCTTTCTTTCCAGTGTTCATGCCTTTCTTTTTCTTGCCTAATTGCTTTGGCTAGAACTTCCAGTACTATGCTGAATAGAAATGGCAAAAGTAGGCATATTTATCTGGTTCCTAATCTTACGAAGAAAGCTTTCAGTTTTTCTTCATTTAATATGGTAGTAGCTGTGTTTTTTTCTTATATGGACTTTATTGTGTTAAGGTAGTTTCTTTTTAATACTTTTGCGTGTTTTACCTCACAGTTCCCTTTAAAAGGAATACCAGAATATGAGTGAGCAGAATAATTAATTGGTTGCATATTAGGTGGGTAATTTTGGGCAAGTTACTTACTTCTCTAGATTTAACTTTCCTCAATTTAAAAATAAGGAGATTGGGGTAGATTTGGTGAATCTCAGACTTTTGTGTGCATTGAAACCACCTGGGTAGGTTGTTGAAAGCAGTTTGAATTAGTAGGTCTGTACGAGATTCAGGAGTTTGCATTTTTATATCTCAGGTGACTTTGATGTGGGTAAGTTTGTCATCTAGAGTCCTTTCTGGCTCTAAAATTCTGTGAAATATTCTCCAATAAGAATTGACTGGATATTCATTAGAGGTGAAGAAATACAGAGATAAGTGGTTGAGTTAGGGATTATACATTTTTCCAAGCAATGGCTGTGTTTGTGGAGTAGCTGTTTCCCTGAGATTCTGGCATGTTGGAAGAAAAGTGGGAATTATGAAAAGTATGGACTTACATTATCTGAAAGTGAGAAAATTAGCTGGCTCCAGAAGTTGTTGGTGTGAGGCAGTGATTCAGGGAGAAAAGAGATATAATAATTTGTATTGTTTTTAACTCACAAAATTATTGAAATTTGTTATAGCAGTAATTGGAAATAAATACAGGAGTCAAGAATGATTGTAAGGCTTTTCCCTGGGGAATAGTGCCACTACTTCCCAGCATGGGCAAGGCTGGGAGGGAAAGTTTAGAAGAAGGCTAAGAGAAAACTGAACCTCTTCTCTTCCGGCAGACTTTGGTCATCTGCGTGGATATGTTCATGAGTGTGTTGGCCATGGTCTTGGGCAGATCGGCATGAGGTGGAAATGTGGGAGCAACCAGCACTTCAATGGTATTTACAGACCTGGGCTTTTATACCCATGGAGAATGCACATTACATTAATCACGGAAGGACAGCTGCTAAATAACTTCCAAACTGAGGCCACATACAGAGTTATTCCCCCTCATTTCTTGCCGTTCAAATTACGGTTGTTTTCTTTTGAGTCATCAAATGACATTTCAAAAGATAATAAGAAGCTGCCATTTTGGGAGAACAAAAGCAAAATTAAGCATATTTTTAAAGGAACAAATTTCTGGACTGTGTGGATAGTTGCAGTATTTCTTTATTATATTTTGAAGACTACATGTGAGTTGATTTAACAGATTGAAACCTATAGTTTAATTGGGGGGATTTCTATGAGTATAAATTTATAAGAATTTGCTTCTTATCAGGTGGATAACATTTAAGTCTTAAAAAATCCAAATTCCCTTTTTTGTCAGTATCAGTTGCTCCCTGCTGTTTGGTTTCAAGGGCTTTGGTGACAGCTAAAGTGAGCTTTGAAATTAAGGTTAAATTTGGTGTAAAGGCAGCACATTTAAGAAACACACACACACACACACACACACACAAATTCATGTATCTCTTGAACATATAAACCAAGGGTTCTCAACCAGGGGCAGTTTTGCCCTCCCAGTGGATATTTGGCAATGTCTGGAGATATTTTTAGTTGTCATCCTGGGGATTGGATGCTGCTGGCATCTAGTGGGTAGAGGCCAGGGATGCTGCCAAGCATATCACAGTGCACATGACAGCCCCCTCCACCCCCATATCAAAGGTGCCTGTAGCCTAAAATGTCAGAGTGCTGAGGTTGAGAAAGCCTGTTTTAGAACTCGTAAACTTATAGGTTGGGCAAATGGGAACTATTATTTTTCTGTTCCTTAACATATGTGCTATTTCCTACATACTCATAAACCTGATTGCACACTGAGCCAGTGGACCTCATCTTTAGCTGCCCTGATGTAAGTACTACGATATTCTTGGAGATTGCATAATTTTTATTTTGTGAGAAACCAGCTAATTTAGCTGGAATGGAAGGCAGAAAAAAAATTTGCTCAAAGTCTTAATTTAAATGGCTTTTTTCTTAGGGGATAGAGGCTAAGATAAAACAGTGTTAAATCTACTATAGTCTTATATTTTTGAAAAAATTTTATGTTCTACTAACAGTTTTTACTTTGGACTATTTCAAATGTTACTAACATCATGTCCTCTCTATTCATAACTAATTACTGCCATGAGATAGTTCCTTTATTTCAGATAAAAAAGTGTCACCTGAAATAGCTATAATTCAAATAGAATAAAATTGTAAGAATTGCGTTGTTTCTTTTTTACTCTTTGGCATTATTTAAATAGCATTGTGATTTAAAAAAAATATATTGAAGCAAAGTCTCCTTGTTGTCATATGCTAATTTAAGTAGTAGCCCAAGAAATAACTGTAGGAAGAAGAGAGATGTGTACAATTGTCTCAAAAATTTTCATTACTGTTTTGCAATGTAAACTTTAATTACTAAATTGGTTAGAGATTTTGAGAAACCTATTATGTAAACCTATTATTTGATAGGATGTGGAATATACCTTAGTTTCTGGGACTTAAGGTCAGGCTCCTAAGATGCTCGATACAGTCAGTAAATTAAAATAATAAGTGTACACTTTAAAAAATTCCCACATCAAGATACATGACAATGTATGCCTAAAAGTAGTGACAAGTATGTAATGTTAGCAGTTAAGATAGCATGAGTTCCAAAATGTGGAAATGGACTTTCGGCAAATCAAAAATAAATATTTTGTTGTATCTTAGGAGTATACATTTATGCATATAAGCCATGTGGTTAGTTAGAGAACTAACACCCTCATTTGCTGAGCATTCCTTTGTACTTTTAACACATACGCGTATATATAAGACACATGAAAATAATGCTTTTGACTTAAATTCTTTTGCGCAAGTTTGTAGTGCATAATGTATTTCTTGAGTTCCAAAGTGACTGTGTTTTAATTGAAAATGTTATTTTAAAACCCAGTGAGTAGGTTTTTTTGGTACTGATTTCTACAGTTTTCCTTCCTCATTTATCTTAGTTTCTCATTTAAGCTGTAACTATTTCAGACAGTAAGATGTCTTGCTGCATTTGAATTATACTCTCCTCTTTAGTTCTTTTACTAGAATTTTTGTACTGTAATATTCATTCATTTATTCACTCATTCATTCATATGCTTAATCATTCACTTATTCCTTCATTATTTCTTACTTCACTTAGTCACTCAGTAAATGTTAATTAAAAGATATATCTGTATATGCCTTATAGCTAACTACCTAGTCCTCATCTCCACTTGGATATATAATGTGCATGCTGAACTTAATAGATCCCAAACAAAAGTTCTGTGTTCCCACTATCACCTCCTCCTGCAATGTTCCCCACCTCAATACATTGTTTCCACCTTCTGGTTATTCAGGCCAAAAATTTTGGAGTTTCCTTGTCTCCTCTTTTTCTTTCATAACCCTATCTAATCTGTAAGCAACTCCTGTTGACTGCTTTCACCCTGACTCTGATCACTTCTCATTAACTCTACTGATACTACCCAATTCCAACCCAAGACGTTGAATTATTGCAACAACCTCTTAACTGGACTCTCTGCTTTCTCCCTTGGACCCCTACCTTTACTCTATTCTTAATACAATAGCCTGATAAACTTTGAAAAATGGAAGGCAGATCATATCACTCTATAGGTCAAAATCATCAGCAATGCTTTTATTTCATTAAGAGTGTAAGGCAAAGTTCTTACAGGTCTTACAAGGTCTTACACAAGTGACCCCTCACTGTTACTCTAAGTTCCTTGCCTCGGACACTTCTCTTGACTCACTCCTCAGACTCAAACTGGACTTAATGCTGTCCTTTAACACACCAAGTATGCTGCTGCCTCAGGGCTTTTGCAACTAGCTCTTTCCTCTGCTTGGAATTGTCTTTCCCCAGGAAACCATGTGGCTTATTCCTTCACCTCCCAATCTTTGCTCAAATGTCATCTTTTCAAAGAGCCCTTCTCTGTTCACCCTTTTAAATATTATCACTTCTCTATAAGATTCATTTCCTAACTTCTTTTGACTCTTACCTACTTTGTTCTTTTTTACCTACGGCATTTATCACCATTTAACTTGCTTGAAATTTATTTGTGCAACATACACTAAAATGCAAACCAGGGCCTCTGCTTAAAACATGGGAGACACAATAATTATTTGTTCAATGAGTAAAGGATTTCATATATGATATAGAAGCATCATGAGAATACATGTGAGAAAATAGATGTATTCCAAAGTACTGTTTTTAGTTTTATATGTCTTCACGGTTCCATGAAGAAATTCTGTCTTCCCATTTGAAAGTAAAAATAGAGTTTTAATAAATCTAGAACACTCTGTAGACATGGTGCTCTATCATTTGCTTACTAAAATAGGCAGTCAGTATTCTAAATGTGAGTTTTAAAAATTGCATTATGACAGGTCAAGCGGTTGGCATTTTGCAGAATTCTATTGAAGCTGAATGCTACAGAAAATAAAGTCACATCAATATTAGCTTTCTTGCATTTAGCTTTGAGTAAAGTATGTGTAGCACACCTATTTGTTTTGTGTGATACATGACAATTGTGAGCCTCTATGTTCAGGAACAGGCTTTAATAGTGTTCCTTAGGAAGTCTTTTTGGGACCTGCATGTTTTGTAAAATGGGGAAATCCATTTTTGCTTTGGCCCCAATTTGAAAGTGACTCCAGAATGCAACCCATCTATGATACACATCTTGAATAGGGCAGTTAAGGAAAGCAAAGAAAAACCTCTTTAAGAATGCCATTATTAAACACCTGTGAATTTACAATGAACTTGTAAGCAGAGCTTGAAAATTTCTTCAAATAGAAATAACAGTGCTTTAGAGATCCCAACACAAATCAAATGTGGGCAAGAGCAGTGTGAAATGCACCAGTGAAAATCAATAGAATCAAGATATCTCAAGAGAAGAGAGATCTGGTCTGGACACATCTGCTCAGTTTCCCTTGGTTGTCCATTTTCAGTGGTTTCTCAGGGAGGGAGAACTGGAAATTAATATTTGAATTTACTCTACAGCATTTATGGTTTGCTGGATATAACAAGGCTCATACATCTCATTTTATATTTCAGAATCATTCATTCTTAACTAATCTTTATGTGGGTCATCATAAAGATCCAAGTTAAAGAATCTTCTTTTGCTCAAGATAGATACTTGAGTTGAGTCTACTGGAGTGTTGTAGTCAGCACTTCCAGGACCAGAGTGAGCAAACCACAAAAGTCACATCAAATGCTGCCTTGCAGAAGCTTTCTTTCTTCAGGAAAGTAATTACATTATATAAGCAAATTAAAAACAAACAAACAAAACAAAATACGTAATGAGTCACAGACATTAAGCATGGAGCTCGGTGTCCTTTGTTTTCCAAAACTTATACCCTGCTTCTGTTCTTTGATTTAAATTATTTAGTGGGTGTTCAGTAATTCTGGCTTTAAAATAAATAGAAATAGATTTTTTACTTTATGACAAAAGTGTCAGCAGAGAGAAGCACTCTTTGGAATTGCGCAGTTTGGTGATGTAGGAATTGATGAGGCAAAAGAACAAGGTGAATCACACCTCAGCCACTATATTAATGCATCAAATTAAATGTTACTATTCAAGAAGGCAGTAGAGAGAAACTGCTTCCATGGTAACTGTTGTCATAGTTGTATTTTTACTCATTCTTTGGAAAATGTATGAAAGCTAAATAATAGAGCTGTAGTGAAACTTGTACTGCTTTATCCAGTTGCAAATAGCAAGAGATCTGAAGGCTGATGATTTCATCTCTCTTTTGAGTTGGCATTGTAAGTTTAGTATCCAGCAAATGCTAATCACTAGGGGTAAATTTATAGAGAACAGTTCATGTAAATGTCCAAAGACACTTTGTCAGTGAAAGTGTATTGTTACAGAGTTCTGGGATGCTAAATGACCATAAAAGCAGATCTTAGTGTAACCCTTCAGGGCTAAGAAAACTCCCTGCTCTCCAATCTCAAATAATCTTAAATGTAGCTTCTCTTCTTTGGCTGGCTAAGAGGAATTTTAAAAATAAACTGTTAGTACCGCTAACTCATGATTTATTCACTGGTCTGTCTGTTTGGATTATTAATGCCTATTTTTCTTTGTTCTCTGCAGTGTCTGTCATTTTTCTGTACAAACTTTGAGAGCACCTCAAACTGAGGGTAGGTAAGAAAAGGGAGGATGATGAAACTGGTTTCTCTTTAAAACTGGTTTTTTAGAAAAAAGGTTCTGTAATAAATTTGGTCAGAGTTAAAATTCAACATGCTATTCTTTTTTTCTGTATCATCAGGTTGGATAAGGGAATGTTGCTCAGATTTCCTTCAGAGTAGAATTTCGGTCTTTCTGGCTAGGTTGGTACAGAGAACAAGGTCAAACAATGACCTGCCTCTTTTCCTGGGAGTGGCTGATTCTTCTGTGGCCAGTGAGAACAGTGTGCTTTGCTGAAGTTTTGGTGTTGTGTCTGTAATGTCTGTCAAAGCTAGGACTTTAGCTTCTTAGTTTAAGGCTAAAAGACAGCTTGTACGTGTTTACACAACTTATTAATCTCATGAAGTTTTTTATTTTATAACAAACAGCATGTTTTTAATTTTCACCACAATCCAAACTGTAGTTAATGCTCCAGAATAGACAGTATCCTGTGTTTTACTTTAAAAGAATGGTTTTTAAGGTTCTATTTAACAAACACTTAGAAACACTTTGGAAGTTCATTCTATTCCATTAATCAATCAATCAATCAATCAATCCTACAGCTATCAGAATTCTGTATTTAAATGCTGTGAAAGACCTCTCCAGTATGCATTTCCTAGCTCTCTCCAGCCCTCAGCATTCTCACTCCTCAAATTTAAATGCACTTGTTACCCAGACTGTACATTTACTATTAAATTGAGTAATTAATCATGCTTACATTATAGTGGCATCTTTACAAATAGTATTTATTATTATTATTTAATTGAAGTATTGCATTTCTTACTCTTTGTGGTTTCTCATCTCATTTCCCTAACCACATTATACACTTTTTGATGTAAATACTAATTTCTCTATTTCTTTACATTTGCCACAATATGTCACACAAACTAGGGATTCAATGCCAACTTGTTAATGGGTTAACCGAAAAGCCTGTGAATTGGAACATACTGGAAGGAAACATGATATTCTCTTCCCCACACTACCTATATAAATGTATCTTGGGAAGAATGTTCAGCAAATTACCTTAATTTGCAAAATTGCCTTCATGTAATATTGCAGCTGTTCCACTTCTCAGGAAAATGATTCATATTATTTTAAAGACACGACAACTTGAACAAGGTCGAAGCATAGTACCTAATGGTAATTAGCAATAAAAAACACAAAATTTGCAAATTTTGCCAAGCACAATGCACATTGGATTTTCTAGAAGGTAGCCAGCTGTATTGGGAGAGACCTTTTAAGGGATAGCTGCCTGATAACCTTCCCGAAACATTAATAGTATATTTTTTTTCTGTTTTTCCTTTCTCCTTCTACTTTACCCCTCTTTCTTAAATTATTGAACTCCTGTTGGTAAGTTATTATTATTTATGTTTTAATGACCAGTGTTTAATGAACATTGAGGCTTGGAGATTTAAGGATTTCTGGTGTGAACTTGGCACTTTTTCTCACTGAATTGAAGCAAACACCTCATTTTTCTTCCTTTGATGTGTGACCTTGGACAAAAATGTAATTTAACTTCTCTATGCCTTGAAACAAATTTTTTAAAAAGGGGTAATACAAATGTCTACCCTGTTAACCTCATGGTATGCTGTATTATTCTAGATAGTTTAGACAATTAAAGCAAAAAATATAGGGCATTATTATTTTTATCATATGAGTATGCTTGTCTTGATCACATTGGTGATTACCAAGGTACAAATTGAGAATAAGGAATTGTGAAACTGTAATTAAAAATGGTCCATTGATGTTTGCTTTGGACTTTAAAACTCCTAGATATATTCACATATTTGAGTTTTTGCATTCTAGAGAAAGAAAATCCACAGGTTGAACTTTTATGTTTTTCCAGGTGTGCGATGGATCCAGATTAGTCATTTACAGAAAAGCCTATATGAACTAAAGAAAGTGATCTATTTCCCCCAACCTTATTTCAATTTAAACTTGACAGTTTATTTTTTATTGCAATTTAATTATTTGAGTCACTGGATGCTGTGTCTGTTGTTTTTATATGAAAAGAAAAACATACTATGCAACAGAGTTGATCCCAGCCTCCATCATGAAGCTTACTTCTTCAACACCTTGACCCATTACAACAAAGCAGGCAGGCTCCTTCCGGCATCTCAGCTGATTCTCTTCCTCCCTTCTTAGTTGGTGAATTTCCAAATCTGTTTTCTCAGCAACACTGTAAGATGCCCTCAATCTCTAAAGAAGGTGATATTTGAGATTCTGTGAACCTTCCCCACTGTATTTGATTAAAAAGGAGTAGAAACTCTTGAAGGGTGTATTGACAATTTAAGAGTAGGAGAAAAAAAAAAACTAAACAAAAGGATGAAGAGAGAAAAATGCTTCCTGAAAAGGTTGTAGTTTATATACATACATACAATCACAACAAATATTCTAGATATTTTAACAAACATAGAATAAGCAATACTAACATAGCAACGAGAGAAATAAAAAGACAAGAACTGCCTCACTAATAATCAGCTATTTAACTGTGTTATTATTTCCATCATTCCTTCCATGTAGAAGGCTTTATTATTACTGGCTTCTAACTTTCACTGCCGCCTTTTGCTCTCTCTAGCACCTTCCTTCCCAAAGCCCACAACCCTCTTCTCCAGGCAGCAGAGCTGGAACCACCCTGCAGATGCCTGTCTGCTCAGGCCTGCTTGATCGCCTCCAGGCTGTTGCCTCTGTCTATTAGCATTTCCTTATCTTACTGATATGCTGCTCTGGGTATGTTTTCTTTGTTACTTAAATCAGTGCCTCTCCAAATAAACTGAGTATGTCTTAAGAGTGAGAATCTTCTTTCAAATATTCTTGTTTCCCAAAGCATGTGCATTATAGAGCATGCTAAACTAAGTAAAACACATGCTCAGGGGATGTTGTGACTGATTGAGTAGATACCTTAATTCAAGTTGCTCATTCTCTACTGAATTATGAAATTCAGTCTTATGATTTTTTCTAAATTCTGGGAAAGTGTTAACCTTCCATTTCCCATATACAATTCCAGTTCTGTAGAGTTCACACTCTATAGAACTCACAAATCCTTGCCAACTAGTAAAGAATACTGACTGAACACTCATTATGAGTGAAACATTTTTGCATGAAACCATATATATCCTGGAAATGCCTGCTTTTAAGTAGTCATCTTGTGTTGTTTTCATGTCTATATTAATATTAAATTTTCTAGAATATAAGTCCCAAGAAAACATAACTGTGTCTCTTCAGCTTAGGTAATGAACCCTACACAAAGCTGAGCATGTGATTGCTTCTGATTATCAAAGCATTACTTAATAAGATGCAAAACTAGTCTTAGCTAAAGACCCTAACAGTCTTCTACAGTTATTACTGATTCCATTAGGTGCCATCTACTCAAAGGAAAGAAACAGAGCAACGAAAGCATATTGTTCATATGGTTAAATTGTTCTTCAGTGAGGGAGTGTTGTGTATATAATTGAGTTTGGTTGTTTTTGTTTGTGGAGCTCCTGTAGTTTCCCTGTGCCAGGTTCTGAGTCAAAAGAAAAATATCCAAGTGTTTAGGCAGCAGCCATCCTCAGTCCTTCCGGGTGATAATTCCGAGCCCAGGGCTGTGCTCATGGTGAAATGAATGACGCTTTTTGATTATAAAACCCTGCATTCTTCCGCAGTGCTAATGCAGTGACTGTCCTTGTAAAAACAAGTGTTAATCATCAAGTCCGCTTAGCAGACAGGTATCTCGAAGGAGAAAATAAACCATGATGACCTTCTGTGTGCTCATGGACTCATCTCTGACATAATCCTATGGTCTGATTTTGTATTACTCAATACATTTCTAACCCTCACGGTGTACTTCTTTCCTGGTAAGAGAACAGGCAATTCTCAAGGTACGCTTTGTATTTCTCCCGCTCTGGATGATGCTGGCCAAGTTCGTTAACTAATAAACCATAAGTGATGGCTGTGTGTTATAAAACTTTCTACTCATGCTGGTCATTCTTCTAATTTTTCTATCATTTGGGAGAAGTGGGTTAATAGGAAATAGAAACAAATCTTATCCAGAAGTATTATTTGTAAAACAATAATGATGAGAACTCATTTTACCGGGTTCGAAAACATTTAAAATTGACAGTGATCAAAAGTATAGCAGATTTTAGATGTTAAAAGCTATTTTAATCATGTCAAAGACAGAGCAGAACTAGTAGAATGACATGGAAAAGTAGCCTTTGCCAGGGACAGAAGAATTTGTACTCTATACAAATGCAGAGGGTATAGCGATGCACAGAGAAACAGAGTATAGGCACCATAACATATACCACTGTCCTGAAAGTAATTAAAATGGATACAAGTATATTAGACGAATATACTAATTCCATTTGATGTATGCACAGGGAAGATGAATGCTTGAGGAAATCTTAATTATTTTTTAGGAAAATGTGCTGCCTCTTAACATTAAGATAAATTAAATGTTAAAACATTCTTGCTGATAAAGGTAATAAAATCTGATTTTTTTCAGTTGTGGAGAGTCATCTGTCAGTATGTTTGAATCATCATGTTGTTGTTATCGATGGGGAGGATGACGGTGATGGTACCGTGCTGAGGAAGTGGGGGACACTTCGTGAGAAGCTTGCTGTCTTGGCCACCTCTGTATATGTGATCAGACATGTCATTGAGCACGTCATGCAGAGCCCCACCATCTCCAGCCCACCTTTTCAGACTCGTTGTTTGACTTTTCCTCTGAAAACCATTTTCCTATAGGCCACACTCATTTTTAAAAATTAAATAAAGGGTTCTTTTCCCCCATTTTGTTTTTACTCAGTTTTTGTAAATGTTTCCCCCCCCAAGCCCTGAATGTCTTTGTTTCTCCTGAAAAGTGGATTCTTATTCATCTTTTGAAATTTTGTTTAAATCCCATTTGTTGATCTTGCATCCCTGTGACCCCCTGTAGCACTCTAAGGCGAGACTTCCCCAAGGGCAAGGGCTGTGTCCTAGCGATCTTTATACACAGGGAGGGACTTAACGCGTAATGTGTGCAGTGAGTGACTGAGAAAAACAAAGGGAAATCCCAATATTAATAATATTTGTTAGCTCTTCCATTAAATTCTGTTAAGCTGAGTCTTGTCACATTGACTCGGTATACTTGTAAACTTATTTAATAATGATCAAACTCTGTAACTCCCAACAATTCTATCAAATGGCATAAGCAGTTACCACTAGGCTATTTTATTTTGCAACAGGGTTTGTTGGGGTTTGTACTTGTCTCATTGCTTATTTGCTATAAAATGAGACTTTTACTGGGTCACCGTCATGTTTTTAGGATTTATAAAGGTGCTCAAGGAGGTATATTTATTAGCACTTTTAGGCCCAGTTGCTATTAATGAACATTTTTTACTATTTAATATTCTTAAGGGAAAATATACCTATCTTATTCTCAGGAAGTAAATGTTTTTGTTTTGTTTTGTTTTTTGTTTGTTTGTTTGTTTTTAAAGCTTTGGGACTCAGAGCTGAAAATTTTCCCCTTGTGCAAATTATCCATCATTATAAAAAACCGTCATGCAAATATTAATGCTTCAAGGCACAGAATGAATTTAGATTAAGGACTATATATGCTATTTGTATTAGAGAGATAGAGTTTCCTCTGCAGATGATAGAGACTATACTTGACAAGACAGAAATTTCTTTCTCATGTAGTTGTCTGGATGCAGGAAACCCAGATACAGTGACCTTGTTCTACATGGGTGTTAATGGTTTGACACGCTACCCCATGGTGTTAGGAATTCAGGCTCCATCTCATTGCTTTGTATATAAATTTTAGTAATTGTTAATTCCCTTTTTATTTTATTTATTGATTATGATAGAATACTATCAGCTGTTGTGCTTAATAAGAAGTAGAAGTCATGGTTTATAGTATTTTACAGGTTTGGTATGGCTGAATAATAGTCTTGACAATAAATACTTGGTTAATTGAAAGTTTATGTATTTGGGGGAAGGATAATTAATCTACAACTATTTGCAAGACACTTGTGAGGTGACTTGTGGATCTCACCTTTCGGGGTTGGGAAAGAAAGCACACAAGTCAGTGGAAGGAGGAACAAATAAAGTTTTCCTGAAATCCTGAGGACAAAGAGTTAGTTTTCATTCATGCTTGTGAAGGAGAGCTTCATGGAGAATAATGCAATCAGCTTGCCTTAAAGAATGGGCAAGATTTAGATAATTGGAAATTGAGGAAGGCCAAGTGGAGCATGGTGGTCTTGGGGAGAATGTGGGAGTGGAAAGTTCCTGAATGGTGTGCATGTAGCACTTCACTGATGATTTGTAATATCCACAGTGTTTTAGGAATGAAGTCAGGAAGAAAGATGTTTTGAACAAGGGAGGAGAGGAGTGTGAAGGTGGCATTTATACTTGTCCTTTTCTTTTTCCTGATAGGATGACAAAGGAGAGTTGTATCTGGGATAATATTTTGACAAAGCTTCATTGATTTGTTACTTTACATTATTCAAGAATCTTCTGTGAGCGATACTAATCTTTAATATCTAGTACCTATGCTTTATATTTAGATGAGATTTTCTTTCTATTTTGAGATAAAGCACAATAATGACAATATTTGTAAATGTGTGACTTTTAAAGGGGAGCATAAACTCTCAGTATTCACAAGGCATGGTTCTAAGTGCTTCTCAAGTTAAAAGGTTGTGCTATCCCATTTTACTGTCACATTCTGCTGACACATTATTTAAGGAAAGTTCCAATTCCTGATGAAGAGCAGAGAGCTGACATGATTTTTTACTTAGGTGTGCAGAAATAATTGGTTAGCTTTGTGCACAAAATAGGCTCAAATCAAGCTTTAATTAGTCAGACTTTTGCATAATTCATCATGGTCACTTTGTAAGTCCAGCTGAATATACTCTTGATTTTTATCATGATGTATTCATTTTAAAGGATGCATTCATTATCTTCTATTAGTTTCTTGTTACATAGATATTTATGACTTCCATGTAAAGCTATGACAATGCACCTACTGTTATTTCAAAGAAATACATTGTTACATAAGGAACTGTGAAGAAATGAATCAACCCATGAAAAAGTTCTTATTAAATATCATTCTTGATATTGCTATAATCAATTTTAAAGACAGGAAAGTAAGCTAAGTATTTTTTTTCTGTTTTTTTATTTTTTATTTTTATTTGTTTGATCCAATAGGCTGTCCATCTGGCCCAGGCAAGCTTCCAGATTGAAGCATTTGGCTCCATCTTCATTCTTGACCTCACATTGAACAAGTAAGTATTTAGTCATAATCCTGTTAAGCAAGTGCAGTAAAAACCTCATGATAATGGTTTAGTCAAAACAATGCCCATTGTTAAAGCAGCTGATATTTTCTAGCTGATTATATGTCATATAGCATTTAAAGAAAAATATAAAAATCTGAAGTTAATTCTGTCTTTTTTTCTTTTCCTGAAAGCAAAGGCATTGAACATTTAACTTGTTAAATGTCTCAAATACAGTACTTAGATATGATTTGAAATGAAACAAATATTTGAAGTAACGCTAGTTAATTAAATGTTAACTACAAACATTATCATTATCATATATAGGTAGCGTGATAAATGACTGACTCCAGTATAATTAGACTAGTCTTGAAATTTCTTCCATTTTACCTGACATTATGCAATTCATGTGACTTCTGTATGAAGAACAGAGAAAATGATGACGTGCAAATATTTTGAGAAGGTTCTTTGCTTTGTAATTTGCTCTAACACAGATTTTTAGAAATTTTAGTCTTGTTGAAAAGTTACCTTATTTTTCTCCTAGCAGGTGTTTATGTTGATATTAAAATCCTATTTCCTAAGTTGAAACCCATTGTACAGATGTCTTTGTACAAAGCATGAGCAAGAGCTGTTGATATAAGCAGGGCTCTGTAGCCTCTAATGGAGCTAGCAAAAAGGATTTCCTGTATGGTTTTCTTTAGTTTAAGAAAGATTCCATCAATATTTTAAACGCTGACCATTATTTTGACCTGGGTTGTATCTTGGCCAGAAAAATACCTTGTAATGCTATCAGATACTATAATGTAGGTGACCACAGTCAATATCTGAGAAATGGCAAAGGACTATAAAGAACAACTATTAAATTTCTTGTATGTCAAATTCTGTGAACTCTGCAGGAAAAAAAATGCCGAGTCAGCTTGGGTGCACCTTACTCAAATTTTATTGCAGCTTTAATTCAGAATGAATCAGCAGAACTAAGAATTTCTTTTGTTAAAGATATTGCAGATTTTCCTCTTTGACTCTGCTGAACATTGGTTGAGTCCCTTTTCACCATGCTGTGTCAGCACTGTGCCTGCCTGAGAGATGTATTTTGCCAAATTTTAGGCTATGTTGAGAAGCAAGGTATGGCTAAATTCAGTGTTTAGGTCCTCTATTTCTTTAACTCTTTCTACAGTGATAGCGGCCAACATTGCTATGTGTTTTGAACACTAAAACATCACTACTACAGCAGCCTCCCAAACACATGACTGAGAAAGTGTCATATCGGGTGTTCAGGGTCCTTAGGGGTCTGGAAACGAATCAGAAAGTTATTTACTACTAATTATTTAACATGCAGAGGAATCAAGTTGATCACTGGCTATAAGCAGCCCTTACCTTGAAGATCTTATAGTCTAGTCAGGAGAGGTCAATAGATAAATATGTGATTTTAGAAGTGTGAAATTTGGTGTACTCTAGATAAACATGGAATGCTGTGGTAACACCCAAGAGAGGCAGCTCTTCAGGCTGGAGGAGTGTAAAAAGGCATCTTGGAAAAGTTATGTTTGAGCTAAATCTTAGAGGACAAGTGCTAGTGAGGAAGGGAAATGTTGGGAGTGGATAGGGGGAAGAGAGAGAATATGGAGAATATGTTCTAGGGGAGATAGTGTGGGCTAAGGAGGCAGGGCCAGGTAGCAGTGTGGCATGTTAAGGGAACATGAGTCTTTTATTGAATTTCATTGTAAACTGCAAGGCTGAGGCAGAGGGATATGAGTCAGGAGAGGTAGGTCCAGGGACAGCTCAAGTCACGGAAGATCTTGTATGTCTTGCTTAAGTGCTTGGCCATTATTCCCTAGCTTGTGAAAAATGAAGTAAAGGAATAGGCAGAAGTTCTGTTCTCAGGAAGTGCTGAGAGGCATGAAGAGGAAATGTTTTCAAGAAATCTTCAGTTGATAAAAATCATTAGGATTGCTTTACTGTGGATGATGAGGCTGAAGGGAGGAGTTAAAGTTAGCAGGTGCCTTGATTGAATAGCGAGGAGGAAGGTGGTATCCAGCCGAAAAGCATAGCACGGGGAACAAACATGTTAAATGATGAAGAGAAAAGAATATGAAATCAGAATAGACATAATTAATTTGAGGGGCTTAGGGACATATGTAAAGCTATGTCTAGAGATAGGTGGATATAGCAGTCTGAGCTGAGGGAAGATGTGGGGGCTGAAGATGATAGAATTGAGAGTCATTTCCATGTAAATGTTAATGACAAATTGGTTGTGAATGAGATTGCCCAAGAAGGGTGGGTAGAATAAGGATAACATAATCAGGAAGACAGGAGTTGAGGAAAGGAAAAGGAGCCCATGAAGGACCAGAGAATGAGTGATCAGAGAAGTAGGAAGAGAATCAGAAGCATAATTAAATAGAGAATTTCAAAGCAGAAAGGCGTGATCTACAGCACTACATGCCATAGAATGATTTAGTGAGTGGAAGCGAAGATTTCCCTTTGGACTTGCCAATGAAGTAATCCGCAGTGGTTTGAAGGCAGTTTCAGAGAAGCTCTGGGGGCAGAAAACAAGTTACAGGAGGCTGACAGTGAATGGAAGATGATGTGGAGATAGCAAGTAGCCACTGGGGAGGTTTGAGAAGGAAAGAGAGCTAGGGCAGTAGCTAGAAGAAGACATTAGGGGTTAAGGGAGGGCCTTTTAGGGATAACAGAGCAAGATGAGAGGCTGAGAGATAGAGCTGATAAGAGTGACAGGTGAAGATACAGAAGAGAGAGGAGCTTGTTTATAGAGCAAGATCTGGGTGAAGATAGAAGGGTGTGAGTTCAAGAGCAGAATTTAGTTCTGAGCCGAAAGAGGCTGTTCATTCCCAACTTGTGTGGAGGTATTATCATGTCTGCAGGTAGAGATTGTTTGCAGGTTAATGGATGGAGTTTAGGAAATGCATCTCTGAAGATTTCCTTCTTCTTGGAGACAGTGTTATATCTGCCATAGGGATTGGGATGGAGAGGGAGGGAGATTGGGACTTAGGGGAAAAATGATGAAAGTTTAAGTTAATTGCTGAGAGGAATGGATGAGGAAGCTCACCAAAGTTATGGTAAAGAATTATGGGCAACCTTCATTATAAACCGTGCGTTATGTGTTAGTCTCAGCGTCATTCTTCCTGATGCATTTTTAAAAATCTGGAGTGCTCCATCACTTGTGTGTGAGGGAAGGAGGCAGATTATAGTACGAATCAGGGTTCAGTTTTTCAGGTGGTAGCACAGAGAAGGACCAGTGGAAGCAGACCTCTTTGAATATTGGTAAAGGCCTTGGGTGGGTAAGTATCAGGATCCAGTCTGGGTAGGGAATTTGAAGTCAAGAGAAGGCTTATAGACTGGGAGGAAGTGAGGTCTCCACAGGGAGAAGTAAATGCAGTGGGCGGGAAGCCATGAGAGCTCTGATCATGTGGATGCCCCACCCCTACGCCCATGCAGAGCCCCAAGCCATCTGAGTGCAATGCATGTGTGCAATACTGGTGTGACCTGGGGACAGGGAAATTGCACTGTGTAAGCTTATGACATGTATGGGCTAGGGTGGGTCGCAAGTTTACATGGCTTTCAATGGCTGGATTAACTAAAAAGTTGATCCATGTTAGAATAAACTTGAAGTGTCAAGAGACTTTTTAGTCAGTCATGAAGGAACCAAAAGAGAACTCCTGAGGAAAGAGGGATCGCATATCCACCATAGAGTGTTTCATTACCACACTATTGACAACAATTTTAAGTCATTAGAGGTGACAAAAGACAAAAGGTATATGATAAGTATATGAGCTCAGTGAAGGAATGAAAGCATGAAGATGCTAAAATAAACTAATAATAAACTAATCAAAGCGGTGACCATAGGCTGTAGATGGTCACTGACCTCAGCAGGTCTGGACAGCCAGCTTGTGAAGGTTATCGTGATGTGAGCTCCTAAGAGGAGAACCTTCTGGAGTCTGTGCTTTCATAGATTGAACAAGCGAGGCCTTGGCTTGCTGAAGCGTCTTGTGGCAGAGGGAGGTGTGTGTTTTATTTATTTGTTCAGCAGATGTTGTGTGAGCATCTGCTGTATGACTGCAACTGCTGTAGGTGGTGTTGCTGCTGGGGACAGGATAGATGAGGCAGCTGCCTCCCCTGGTGGAGCTTCATTCCAGGGTAAGGGGCGGACAATTAATCACTAATAAAGAGAAGTGCACTGAAGAACATGTAATGGGGCTATGTGACAGAGAGGGACTGCAGGTGGGCTTGGCCAGTGTGATTTAGGTGTCACAGAAGCCAGGAGGTCTGTCTGAGGAGGGACATGGAACTGATTCCTGATTGTCAAAGATCAGGCACCGCATGAAGCTGGGAGGCTGAGGGTTCCACACAGCTGGGGCACGAGGTCAGCAAGTGCTGACTGGAGAACATGGAATGTTGGAGAAGGACAGAGGCTGGGGTGACTGGAGTGCAGTGAGGGGTAGGGCATGGTGGGAGACTAAGGAGATGAGATCGGAGAGGAAGTCAGGTAACCAGAACATTGTCCCTGGTGAGACTTTTGGGTGGGAAGCCATTGTGGGGCATGGCCGCCACACCATCAGATTTATGTTTTATTTAGCCCAAAAATTCCCAGTTGTGACTTCATAGGATCTTAGTCATATCCCTTTCAGGATACTCTCCTCAATTTGTTTTGCTTTTCGTTGTCTACAGTAACCATTGTTCCAACTTACAGAAGGCTTAAAAAGGATTACCTG
The DNA here is from genome assembly GCA_004026885.1 of Lyroderma lyra. Taxonomy (NCBI): domain Eukaryota; kingdom Metazoa; phylum Chordata; class Mammalia; order Chiroptera; family Megadermatidae; genus Lyroderma; species Lyroderma lyra. The sequence continues at coordinate 136,085 of PVJL010003889.1, forward strand.
ATGAATAATTCCTAATGTATATCGATCCTTTGAAGTCCTGGAGGGTCTGAGGACTGTCTTCCCCATACATGTGACTGTACTTATGTCAAAGCCTATAATTAAATTTGCTGGTATCTCCTGCACATTTTTCTTGAGAATAACTGTGGTCAGAGCTATGTCTACGTCCAGGTTGAAAGTACAGGTTCAAATAGACCTGGGTTTGAATCGGGGGCTGTCATTTACTAATTGTGTGAACTTGGGCAAATTTCTCAACTTCTTTTTTAATGACAGCTTGATATATAATTCACATGCCATAAAATTCACTCTTTTAAAATGTATCCTTCAATAGTTTTTGAACCATCTAATTGCAGAGCAGTTTTGTCGCCCCAGGAAGAAACCTTGTACCCATAGCAGTCACTCCCAATTCTTCTCTCCTCTGAGCTCCTGGCAACCACTTACCTACTTTCTGTCTCTATGGATTTGCCTATTTTAGATATTTCCAAAAAATGGATTTGTGCAACCTATAGTATTTGTGACTAGCTTTTTTCACTTAGTGTGATGTTTTCAAGGTTCATCTATGTTGTAGCTGAGTCATACGCCATTGTATGAATATATTCTTTTTAAGCTTTAGTTTCCTTCCTAAGCTGGAGGTTGTTGTAAGGATTAAATGAGATAATGTGTGGTACTTAGACTAATTGGAAGGGCGTGTTCCATGAACTGAAATGTGTTCTAAAATTTCTTACTGCTTTTTTAAATTGTTCTAAAATCTCTATATGGAAACTTTAACCCCCAACATAATTGTATTTGGAGACAGAAGGTTAAATGAAGTCATAAGATGGAGCCCTGATCTGATACAATTAGTGTTCATATAAGGAGACAGCAGAGAACTTTCTTTCTCTTTCTCTCTCCCCACCACCTCTTGTGAGTAACTGCAAGAAGGCAGCCATCTGCAAACCAAGAAGAGGGTCCTCACCAGAAGTTGAATCAGCGAGCATCTTGTTCTTGGATTTCTAGCCTCCAGAAGTGTGAGAAATAAATTTCTGTTGTTTAAGCCATTTGTTCTATGGTATTTTGTTATGGCAGCTTGAACTGATTAATAGACTCAAGAAATACCTGTATTTATGATTCTTTATTATTACCATGGCAAGTCAGTCACTGGGCTGCGTGTTGAGGGCTTCAGCCCTGAGGAAGGGAGTCGCTGACCTCATGGAGCTTATGATCTAATGAGAGCAACATAAGTCTTTGCTTTGGTTTCAGTCAGTATTTTTTTCTGACTTCTGTGAATGAGAAGAGGGTGGAGCAGTATGTGATCTTTATCCTGCTGAAAGTGGACTGAGGGAGTTCCCTGGTGGTGTAGTGGCTAAGGCTTCAGTGCTGTCAATGCTGCGGCCTGGGTTTGATTCCCAGCCAGGGAACTACCCACATTAAAAAAAAAAAAGAAAGTGGACTGAATAAAAATTGGAGAAAATTTGGCAGGCCCATGGTTGATTAGCATTCAAGGTAATGTGCAGCTGGTCACATAGTTAGGGATTTAGGAAAAGATCTTTGTTCTCATTTTTAGGGGAATCAGTGGTGTTTGATTGAAGATGAATATCTAGAACATGCCAATTTAAAGAAATACATACACACAGTAATTTGCCCATTAAAGGCAGCTCATATAGTGCTTTTGAAAGAAAATAGCTCCATTGATACAGTTTCTGTAGGTTAAATAAAGAACCTGACTTTCGTGCTGATTAGCATGATTAATTCCTTTTTCATTCAGTCCACAAACATTTATTGAGCATCCAGTTTGCATAAGATACTGTGCTGAGCAGCCCAGAGAATTCAGAGCTGCGTATAAGAATTCCTCCTCTCCAAGAGCCCACAATAAAGAAAGAAGATTACAACTTATGCAGATAGTATTAAAGCATGATCAGAAGGACTTGGGAGGCCTTGGTGCTGAGGGAAAGTTTTATGGGGACAGTGGGCTTTTCTGCTACTTGTGAAGGATGCTGTCTTGCTTTTGGTTCCCCAGGTAGCAGACCCTGAGGCAAGTATTCTAGGCAACACCTTCAGGGAGTGGAGAAGCGAGATGAGGAAGAGAAGGGGACCCAAAGAGGGCAAGTTCCCACGTGCCCAACTGGGGCTCAACCCAATGAAGAACACTTGGAGTCTGGGGATTCATTCTCTAGCACATTCCAGAATGCTTTTCAGCTGAGAGGCCAGAAAGCTGGAGTTTTGTCCAGCAATTGCCATTTTGTTGGGGGGCTGTTTCCTTGGGCAGTAACTCTCCAGTATATGCCAGTGGTCCCAGTCGTTTTGGCACCAGGGACTGGCGTCGTGAAAGACAGTTTTTCCATGGATGAGGACAAGTGAGTCCGTGCAGTTCACAGTAGGGTTCACGCTGCTCTGAGAATCTAGCGCTGATCTGACAGGAGGCAGAGCTCAGGTGGCAATTCGAGGGATGGGGGGCGGCTGTAAATACAGGTGAAGCTTCGCTTTCTCCCCCTCCTGTCCACCCTCCGCTCACCTCCTGTTGTGCGGCCCAGTTCCCAAAAGACCACAGACTGATACCGGTCCATGACCCAGGGATTGGGGACCCCTCCTCTGTGCCTCCTCCAGAGTAGAACAAAATCCCTGAGACCAAGAGTCTAAGGTCTTTTCAGTCAGCTGGCTTCGGTATGTGGAGGTGAAAGCTGAGGGCCTGTGAGCAGATCATGTCAGAGCCCGCTCACTACTGATGCTTTCCATTTGGAAAGATGTGGGAGGAGGAAAGGTGCACCCATGAGGGGAAATGGCAGAGCCAAGGTGGGGAGCAGGAAGGCACCGAACTCGCCATGCAGGTGAAGGCGGGTGGACTGTGAAGCAGCAGCTAGAAGGCACATCACCTTCTAAGGGATGATTTCAGTCTCATTCAGCTGAATGTTCTTCCAGCTCTGCAGATTGGAAATGTAACATAAATTTGGTTTTCAAGATGGAACACGTGGAGAAGAAACAGCCCTGCTGCCCCTCTTGCCTTTTGCGTGTGGATAGGACTAGATGTTCGGAGCTGTGGCTGGAGGAGAGCGTGTAGCAGGTTGACCTGCACTCTGGCTGGAGGCTGTGGTGTCGTGTTGCATCTTGGCTTGTGAATGTGCATGACTTCTGAACCAAGATTGGCTGGCCATGTGTGCCACGGCTGGCCCTCCAACTTCTCTCCCGCTATGTGCTGCCCATCCGTCTCACTGCTGAAATTCCTCTCACACATCTGGGCAAGGGAAATGGGGAAAGTGCCGGCTTTGTGGAGTCCAGGTTTCAATGTCAGGCTTGCTGCTGAGGCTGGCAGCTAAGATGTGCTTCCTGGGTTGTGTTGGAGACGATGTGTTAACTTTGCTCCCCATTTCAGGAGTCTGTGTCTTTCAGATGCTGCTAACTCATCTGCTAAATGCTTAATTTCCTAATTTCAAGGGTCTGTAACCTCCTTGTTTGTTTTGAGAGGTAATGGTCTCTTTTGCATTTATGTACTTCTTAGGAAGAGTGTAACTATTTTGGTAGTTTTGAAAATGTTTTTGTGATAATAAGGAATCTTAACAGGGAAAGATCCCAAAGTTGCCCTAAGTGTTGCTTGCCGCTGTGCCTTCTGCAGTATGATGTAGATGACTAGTGCTCCTAGGGACTCAGTGGTAGTCTGAGGTTTCCTGTGATGACAAGGATGAGTTGCTGTGGTGGTTTCTTTCCTTAAGGCATCCTTTTCTCTCTAGTTCTAAACATCTCGAGTCTATCATGCTAGGTAGCTCTTCTTTTTGCCATATTTTCCCTGATCAAATGAGGATCTATCAGGTCTCTGTTGGCAATTTCTGGTTGAAGAGTTACCCTATATTGAATGCGTTGGATATTATCATTATCATTTGCTTTTGAAGACCCACCTTTATGCTGGTAGATTAGGTCTAGAAGCTCTTGAAAAACTTTATAATAAAATAAAGATTGCCTGAATATTAATGTGTTCTAGTTCTTTTTTTTAGGATGTGTATCTGACCTACTTTCAAAATGGTTTGAGAATGACTTTCACAATTAAACACAACAGCAGAAGCATTAAAAATAAAATCGCTATCAAACCATTGGCATTTATGTAATGATTATTGATTTCCATAGGAGGGTGAGATCTAGTATAACTCTTGGGTGGTGAAGGACAGTGGATGTTTGCCTCTGCTTGCAGTAAGTAAGAAACTTCCCATGCTTTCTTGCCTATTGCCAATAGTTATTATGGATGAATGGGATCCAGGTAGTTAAACACCAGGCTGGGGAAATCAAAAGGTTCATAGAAGGTAGATTTAGATTCTCTGAGTTCCAAGAGATTAGAAGATGATGATTGCCTAGAAAGGAGGAGCCTGTGGCTATAACTTCTAGTTAGCTAGCACCAAGGAGAAAAAAAAATGACATCTAAGAATTTCTATCAAAATCAAAGAGATCATGTTGTCAATGAGATTACATTCTACTGTTGGTTTAATTTAGGAAAAAGAAGACATAGCAGCTAGTGAACTAAAAGACTATTTCTTGACTGATGGATTTAAAGAGACTCTTTGCAGGTGTCTACCCAATATAGAATGTAGGAAAAAACAAAACAAACAAACAAACAAACTTGAACTTGATTCAGTCTTTAGACCATATTTTTGTCTTTTTTTATTTTTATTTTTTTGGTTCTCAAGTTTTATTCAAGAATTTATACAAAACATTCCAGAAAAAGGAGTCTCAGTCCTCATCTTCCTCCTCCTCCTCGTCCTGATTGATCTGGAAGTAGCAGCGCTCCCTCGTAGCTCTCTTTGCTATTAGCCACGCAGCCAGTCACGCAGGTTCTTCTTCTTCAAGTACTTCCTGGTCAGGTACTTCAAATACCTTTTCGAAAAAGGCACCTCAGTTGTTACAGTAATCTTGCTCTTGCTCCTCTCAATGGTTACAACCCCTCCACTGAGATTCCCAGCTTTTCCATTCACTTTGATTCTCTCTTGAAGAAACTGCTCAAAATTGGCAGCATCCATGATTCCATCTTCTATGGGTGGGTGCAGTCAAGAGTAAACTTCAAGACCTGCTGCTTTTTTTTGCCCCCCCTTCGCCACAGGCTTTCACAGGCGGCATAGCGGCAGAGGAAAGGCAGGAAAAAAAGTGTTTTTGTCTTTTGAAGACAGATTAATGTATAAAAATTGTAGCAGAAGTTAATGATGGCAAAAAATTGAAAAGCACAGAGGATTTGATGTTGCTAGGCATCTGAAATGAGTTAATTACAGTAGCTACTGAATTTAGATCTTACTTTTCTGACAATTAAATGAGAAAGGCCACATACTGAAGTATATAATTCACATTATTGGATAAAAAAATTTATCTATCCGTCTGGAGATATAAAATTTTTCTGTCAGAGAGAAATTAGCTTTGATGTATCATGACATTTGGTAGCATAATGGTTAATGTCTGCAACCACGGTTTTGTGAATGACCAGAAATGTTACTTAAATGTACTTTTCATATTGACCCTCTGTATTAGTCAAATGCAAAAAGTTCTTTCTAGCCTCAGTGGATTGATCAATAGATTTCCATTGATTGAAGGCTTTTATGATCCATTCCAAGCAGAGTCTATTTCAGAAAATTTATTGAGTACCTGCTAAGTGCCAGACACTCTTGAAGCTGCTAAGAGAAATGCTTCCCTCATGAAGCTTACAGAACAATGGGGGAGAAAGGTCTATAAGCACATAAATTATAGTCTGAGAAGTGTGGTGATGGGGAAAATAGAGGATGCTTTTATCCCTGTAGGAGGGGTGGTAGTGGATGGGAGCTATATATTTACAGAGCTAAAGGTCTAAACCCGGACCTGAAGCGTAAGTTGGCCAGAGGTTTGAGGGTTAGAGACTGTGAGAGCCTGAAGATAAGCAAACAAGGTGAGGTGTGGAGTGAGAGGAAATGTAGGTTTGGAGAAATTAATAAAGCCACACGGTTCATCAGTGAGAGTCGAGATCAGAACTCAGAATTTCCCACTGTCAAAGCCTTGGGAGTTGAGATGTGTTTCAGTGATGAATTTCACTGAAGTTATGTGTGAAAATCTCCACAAAAATGGACATTGGAAAAATAAACTTTATATCATTTGCTTTTTTTTTTACATTTTGTATAACTGCAACTACTCCTATTCCTTTCATACATCTAGCCCCAAACAATGATTAATTAAACTCTGCTGCCAATAGGAACTGTGTTATTTTTAGAGCCATTTTTTTGATGATTCATAGGCTAGACTCATCAGGTAGAGTCATTTCCCCTAGTCTTTTAAAATTAATTATAATATTAGAATCTGCAATGTTAGAATCATAACTTCAGTTTACTATGATTTGTTGGCAAAAGTCCCTTCTTTAAGTGATTAGTTCTAATTCGCCTACCATGATTATATCCATGTGCTTTAGTATTTTGATTGTGTTTAAAAACAAAACAATCTATATAGGATTTTTCATAAGACTATTTCTGCAAAAAGTTTCAATTCTTAGTCAAAATAATTAAAAATATATTTATCTTTCTTACAGGAATATTGTTCAAATAAGAGGCTGAAAATCCCTAACACATTTTTTGCCCAAATGACTTCACACATGCAATAAACAACAGACTAAACTATGTGACAAGGAGGATCTCACAGCATAAGGACAATACCATGTCTCTTAGAAATTCTAGGAATTTCTTAATTGTGTCTGAGGCTCTTCATCGTAATTGTTAGTATTTATTCATTAAGCGCTGACCTGGTACTTGACCCTAAGGAGATGCTTTGCTCTTTAAAGCTATTCAGATGATAGTAAAGGGTTTCTTTATGTGACTACCAGCATTTGCCTGTCTTCCATCCCTCCATCCCCCACACTGCGTCAGAATGGAATGAGATGTAGTTTCTTTAAAGAGCCCACAATTTAGGCTGGGATCAAAGAAAGCAACCCAGAAGAGATGGTTGAACTGAGTTTTGAAGAATGACTAATTCAAGGGTGAATTTTAATACTGTTGGATGGGGTTGGGAGCAGTATCTCTTTTGAGCACTCATTCATTTTTGCTGGTGAGTCAGTATTTATATTGAATGTTCACTGGATAGACACACCTGATGCGTTGTTGATACAGGGTAGTTACTTTGCACCATTTTTCTCACTAGTACCCAATGGCCAGGAGTAGTTTTATGAGCCATAAAAATGAAGTACTGATATTATATTGAGGTTAAACATGCGTTTGTGCCCTCTTCCCTTTGGGAGGTTTAGTTAACTCTATTTCTATGAAATCGTTAATGTACTCATGACTGAACGTGTAAACATTGAGTTGATAGTGGTGCTTTCAAAAGTAAATAATATATCTACCTTTTCATCCACCTTTGAATACCTTGGTTCTTTTTGTGCTTTTGATTTGGTGAACTATAAAAAAATGAGCAAACTGCAAGACACTGTTAGATATTCTTTTCCATAAAAGCAATTTGAAGCAAGATTTCCAACTTAGTAAAGGCAGTAAACTGTTTCTGCACCCAGCACCATCAACTAAACGCCCATACTACATTTCTCTTGTTTTGGTTGTATAGCTCTCCTCAAGATATGCTGTTTGAAAGTACTTTTTATAATTAAAATATTACATAACTTGTTTCAAAAAGTATTTTTTTCTGTTTTATATACAGGAAATTCTTATTTCTTCCTGTAGGGCCCAGTACTTAAGACTTGCTTAATGCCTTTATCAGTTAGTAATGTCAGATTAGAGTATCTAATTAAATTACATACATGGCTCTTGAAGTACAAAAGCCCACAAATCCTTAGGTGTTACTCAGTGCATGTGTTGTTTAGGTGTGTGCGCGGTTACCCATGATAATTGATAATATTACTACATTCATGAAAAATGATCTGAGGAAGGAAACAATACCTGCTCTGTAACTAAGACTTATCTCTGCCACAGCAGTAGATGATACAGATTCTGGAATAAAAATGTTTGTCTTCATATAATTTACCTGGCAAATAGCACTGTAGCAGTGCTTTTGTAGAGCAGCATAGATGTCCCTCTGCTTGCCTTTGTGTGAAATCCAGAGGGTCCTTCTTGTTTTTGTCCTATTTTCTGCACCAAGGGAAGTCAAAGAACTTGAGTATGTGCTCCTGAGCTAGACCTATGACCATCCACTTTTCCTCCACCCTGGCAGGGGTGTCCATAGTTGGCTAGTGGATCCTTTCCTGCCACACTTGTCCATCCACCCTGGATCCCTGTCATCTTCCACTTTTGATTTAGGGCTTTGAAATATAGTGACCTCATACATTTTTAAAATAAAAGATGTTTTGTTACTTTTTGAAGAAAGCATCTTTTGAGAGTTGGACTTAATCACAGATTATTTCCTGCTCCACTGCTTTTCTGAGTTTAAAGTCGAGCTACATACTTCTTTTTTAAAGGACTTGTTTCTCGTATGAAAGGAGGCTGAGTCAGGTGAGCTTCCCACTTGTTTTGATGTAAAGTGTGTAACTTTTGAAATCTCCACTATGAGGTTGGAAGGACTTACTAAGATTGCTGATTTGCTTAAAAGAGCTTTAATTATGACACCAGAATGAAAACTATGACATGTATATTTGTTTACTTGGTTCCTGTTTGCAAGAACAACTTGCAGTTTCTTTTATGCACTTCCTTTGAATCATGAGAGATTGGGGTTAGATAAATCCTTAAACATCACGTAGTCCAACTTGCTAGCTGGCTCTCAGATCT